>JAXISO010000521.1:0-19170 GCA_036785465.1 Colletotrichum agaves | reverse complement strand
GAATAAAAATATACCTTATTATACTTATATAAAGTTTACTCTTTAGGGTAAAAGTAAATACTTTTATTATAATTATTATAAAAAGAAATATATTAAGTACTACTAATAATACTTTAAAAGTAATTAACTTTATTCTTTAATTCCTTTAGAGACTATTAAGTTTATTTAGTATTTATATAAAATTCTTTATAAAATTAATAATCCCTCTAAGAACATATATTATAAAGTATATTTCTTACTTTTTAATTATATTAATATTTAAATTAATAATAATTAGAGACTTATTAATACTTACTAAAATATTTATAAAATTATTACTCCTAAGGGCTTTAATAATACTAAGACTAGCCCTATATTTATAACCCCTAATTATCCTCTCTATACTAATAATACTCCTAATTATACTCCTAGTTATAGCCTTAATATAACTCCCTTAGTACCTAATAAATATAAAGCCTACTCAGTAATTATCTAGAATCTATTATATTCTAAATTCTTTATTATTTACTAAGTAATTTATAATACCTTTTATTCCTAAGGATTAATATATTTATATTCTTTATATAATCTAGTAAGTAATATATAAAAGAATAATAGAATTATTAATAAATTAATAGAATTACTTAATATTTATTAACTTATTTATAGAGTATTGTTTATATTAGTATATATAACTTTTATATTGAATTTAGCTTTATTTACCTAACTCTTTTCCTATGAATTATATATTAAGTATTTATTAAATTTAATAAGTCCTTAAAATACTTAAAATTTATTCTAATAAGATTCTTTATAAGTCTATTAATAAATATTAAATTAATTAATAAATAAATTACCTTAAATATTCTATCTTTATACTCTTATTTTAATTCTCTGGGCTCTACTCCGCATAGCTATAGGTTATAGTATTATTATAATAATGAAAGTAAAATATAAGAAGAGGCTAAAGGTATTTAAGGGATACTTATAAAGTTAATTATTAAAGAGTTATAGAAGTATAATTTTAGGTAAATTCTATATTTATATAATATATAAGTTCTATATTTACTTTTTTATTCTTAATTCTAAGTAATTACTTAAGAATATAAAGTAATTACTATTAATTAATAAAGCTAATTAATCACTGAGTACTTCTTATTATAAATTATTAATTATTCTTGTTTTGTTATTATATAATTTATACTATAGTTCGTTTTTGAGTAAGTCTTTTTAATTACTCTAATTCCATATATAAAGTATTATTCTAGCTACTTAGTACTCTTATAGGGCTTTTTTACTAATTATACTTAATAAGTTATTATACTAGTATAAAAAAAACTATCAGTATTAAAATATTAAACTATATTATTAAAATTTATATAAATTTAATATTTTTTCAAAGTAAGTACTTTAGTAATTCTATAGGTAGTTATATAACTTATATATAATTATCTATAACTCTTTCTAACTAAATATTACTTTTTTCTCTAAGGCTTTTCTCTCTATATAACTTTATTTTAATTAACTTACTTTTCTATTACTTTGAATACTATAGACTCTTTTATTTTTTTAAAGTAACAAAAATTGATTAATAATAATTCTAATACTTTAACTTATCTCTATATATAATATATATAAGATGTATTTATAAACCTAGGTTTTTTATTAATTTTATTTTAAAAGATAGAAATATTTTCGGAAGTCTAATAAGATTACTTATAATTCTAATATAATTTATCTTTAGGAAGTATATAAGAAATCTTTCCAATTTTAAGAATATTTCTATCATAAGATTATAATATATATATATATATATATTTATTACGTTTTTTTTAATTCTCTTTTATATATTTATAATATAATTAATAATCTTAAAATATTACAAACTTCTTGATACTTGTCTTATAAATACTATCTCTTTACTATAATTAATTTAAAATAAAAATAATAAAAATATATACCTTAAACTTTAATTTAAAAATAGTATTTATATATATATATATATATATATATATATTTTACTTATATATATAGGTGTATTTTTAATACTATATATTTAAGTATATATTTTAAAATATGGATTCTTTACTTTAATTTAAAAGAAAAATTAATATACTCCTAGTATTATATTAAATAAGTAAATAGACCTAGTTCATAAGAACTTTATAAGATTATTTACTATTTAGTATTGTATATAGAAATCTTTATATTATTTAGATAAGTATATATAGCTGCATAGTAATGTAGATATTAAAGAGTTAGGAGAAGTGAGTCACTTGGGAAACGCTCAATCGGGAGTTCGGGAAGGGGGGGGTATCGGTTGGGTGGGGTGGGGTCTTACCTCTTATATCCATCCATTCTGTCCGTCCTTGCACTGCATTTCTGTCGCAGCCAGCCTACCTACCTGAGGTCGTGTAGGTCAGCCTAACACGCGTGGAGGCTCCCCGTCCCATCTCCCCTGTCCTCTGTTCTCACTCTCAGCAGTGGGGGTACCTGTAGCGCGACAGCGTCAGTGCGCTGCTCCTCTTTCCTCTGGGCTGTTTCTCAACCCCCGGCCGTTCTCATCTGGCGTTTTTACTTGCAGCCCCTGTTTGTTAGAATATCGAAAAGTTGTCCAGTCTGTCAGGTCCGCCATCCTCCTTTCCTTGCTGCCTTTAATCTATCCATCCTCACCTACGACTGGCATCTTTGTGCAATCTATCCAACTGGCCACAACTCTGGACATATACCCAGTTCGTCCAGGCCACACACGTCGTCATCTGTTTCGCTTCGTCCTCACCCAATCATTGCTATCTACCTGGAGCCGGCCTACTCTTCTCCGATTATTCCTCGACCCTCGACTTTCGACGCAGTTCCTCCTCTGCTTCGCTCCCTCGACCGCTCCGCCCTCGACCGCGGAACGCGACGACGATAGCGGAAAGACGGCCGCGTCTCAATCTAGCAGCCCTTCTGCAATAAGTCGCCTCTCTGCTCTCCCTGCTCGCCCATGAATTCCTACAGTGGCTCCGAGCTCCCACCCCTAGACTTGCCTCGCCCAGTCCGCCTCATCGCTTGGAAGTACTAGTTCTCGCATCAACACCTTTCCAATCCCATTCTCATCACCCACGCCCGTCCCAATGTCTCAGAACTACGATGTCGGAACGAGGGCATGGCAGCCCGATCCCACCGAGGGCTGGGTCGCCTCCGAGGTCACCAACAAGACCGTCGATGGCAACAAGGTCAAGTTGGTCTTCAAGCTTGATAACGGCGAAGTAAGCATCCTCCGGTCACTGCGTCGGACCGGCCCGCCTGCATTTCGACGCTCTCTGCTGACACCCAAACAGGAAAAGACAATAGAGGTCACCCCTGAGGCCCTTCAAAATGGCGACGGCTCCCTCCCCCCTTTGATGAACCCGACCATGCTTGAGGCGAGCGATGACCTCACGAATCTTTCTCATCTTAACGAGCCTGCTGGTACGGTCTTCATGCGCTCGCGCCTAGCTTCAGGTATCGTGCTAACCCCAATCTCAAATCAGTCCTGCAAGCCATCCGTCTTCGATATGCGCAGAAAGAAATTTACACATACAGCGGCATCGTCTTAATTGCCGCGAATCCCTTTGCTCGAGTAGATTCTCTCTACGTCCCCGGCATGGTCCAGGTATACGCCGGCAAGCAGAGGGCGACACAGGCGCCGCATTTGTTCGCCATTGCTGAAGAGGCTTTCATGTGAGTCGTCCCTGGCAACCCTGAGCTTCTCTGAGCACTGTTCCGGACGTGTACTGATGTGTCGCAGTGACATGGTGCGGAGCGGAAAGAACCAGACCATTGTTGTGTCGGGTGAGTCTGGTGCCGGCAAGACAGTGAGCGCAAAGTACATCATGCGTTATTTCGCAACGAGAGAATCCCCCGACAACCCGGGGACTCGGTCCAAGAAGGGCGCCGAGGCTATGAGCGAGACGGAAGAGCAGATTCTGGCCACGAACCCTATTATGGAAGCCTTCGGAAACGCGAAAACGACGCGTAACGATAATTCCTCTCGATTCGGCAAGTACATCGAGATTATGTTCGACGAGAAGACAAACATCATCGGCGCCAAGATCCGTACTTACCTACTCGAGCGTTCCAGACTCGTCTTCCAACCCCTCAAGGAGCGCAACTACCACATTTTCTACCAACTCGTCGCCGGTGCTTCGGGCGCCGAGCGCCAAGAGCTGAACCTCTTGCCCATCGAGCAGTACGAGTACCTGAACCAGGGCAACTGTCCCACAATCGACGGAGTCGACGACAAGCTCGAATTCGAAGCCACCAAGAGCTCTTTGAAGACAATTGGCGTGACCGACGAGCAGCAATCCCAGATCTTCAAGCTCCTCGCCGGTTTACTCCATCTAGGCAATGTCAAGATTGGGGCTTCGCGCAATGACAGTGTTCTCGCGCCGACGGAGCCATCCTTGGAGCTGGCGTGTTCAATTCTGGGCGTCAACGGAGCCGAATTTTCCAAGTGGATTGTCAAAAAGCAGCTGGTGACAAGAGGCGAGAAGATCACCTCGAACCTTACCCAGGCTCAAGCTATTGTCGTCCGAGACTCCGTCGCTAAGTTCATCTACTCCAGTCTGTTCGACTGGCTCGTCGAGATCATCAACATGAGCTTGGCAACCGAGGAGGTCTTGAACCGTGTGACCTCCTTCATCGGCGTGCTTGATATCTACGGCTTCGAGCACTTCGCTAAAAACTCCTTCGAGCAGTTCTGCATTAATTACGCCAACGAGAAGCTGCAGCAGGAGTTCAATCAACACGTCTTCAAGCTGGAGCAGGAGGAATACCTCAGGGAACAAATTGACTGGACCTTCATCGAGTTCTCCGACAACCAGCCCGCCATTGACCTGATTGAGGGTAAGCTGGGCATCTTGTCGTTGCTGGACGAAGAGTCCCGCCTGCCGATGGGCTCTGACGACCAATTCGTCACAAAGCTACACAACCAATATGGTACAGACAAACACAAGTTCTACAAGAAGCCAAGGTTCGGCAAGTCTGCATTCACTGTTTGCCATTACGCCGTAGACGTCACCTACGAGTCCGAGGGCTTCATCGAGAAGAACCGTGATACTGTGCCCGACGAGCACATGGCCGTTCTACGGGCGACCACTAATGACTTCCTCCGCCACGTCCTGGATGCTGCGTCTGCTGTTCGCGAAAAGGACTTGGCCGCTGCTTCGTCCAGCTCTGTGAAGCCCGCCGCAGGTAGGAAGATCGGCGTGGCCGTCAACAGGAAACCGACTCTGGGAGGCATCTTCCGTTCCTCGTTGATTGAGCTTATGAACACCATCAACAACACGGATGTCCATTACATCCGATGCATCAAGCCCAACGAGGCGAAAGAGTCGTGGAAGTTCGAGGGTCCCATGGTGCTTAGCCAGTTGCGAGCTTGCGGCGTTCTCGAAACTGTGCGCATAAGTTGCGCCGGCTATCCCACTCGCTGGACATATGAAGAGTTTGCTCTGCGCTACTACATGCTCGTCCATTCCGACCAATGGACGGCGGAGATTCGGGAGATGGCCAACGCCATTCTTTCCAAGGCGTTGGGCGGCAGCTCTGGTAAGGGCACCGATAAGTACCAGCTCGGTCTCACCAAGATCTTCTTCCGTGCTGGTATGCTTGCCTTTTTAGAGAACCTGCGTACCAGCCGCCTCAATGAGTGTGCGATCCTCATCCAGAAGAACCTGCGGGCCAAGTTTTACCGCACGCGTTATCTCGAGGCTCGTAACGCCATTGTGACTTTTCAGTCCGCTGTCCGAGGATACATCGCCCGAAAGCAGGTCCAGGAACTCCGCACTGTCAAAGCCGCAACAACAATCCAGCGGGTTTGGCGTGGCTACAGGCAAAGGAAAGAGTACTTACGCATCAGGAACGATGTCGTCTTGGCGCAAGCGGCGGCCAAAGGTTACCTTCGAAGAAAAGAAATCATGGAGACCCGCGTAGGCAACGCTGCCATTCTCATTCAGCGCGTATGGAGGTCTCGTCGCCAGGTTCTTGCTTGGAGGCAGTACAGGAAGAAGGTCACGCTCATTCAAAGCTTGTGGCGTGGAAAGGTCGCTCGCCGCGATTACAAGAAGGTCCGCGAGGAAGCTCGCGACTTGAAGCAAATCTCCTACAAGTTGGAAAATAAGGTCGTCGAGCTGACCCAGTCTCTTGGCTCCATGAAGACGCAAAACAAGAACTTGGTATCTCAGGTGGAGAACTACGAAGGCCAAATCAAAGCATGGAAGAACCGTCACAATGCGCTCGAGGCCCGCACGAAGGAACTCCAAACAGAGGCCAACCAGGGCAGCATTGCAGTTGCCAGACTGCAGGCCATGGAAGACGAGATGAAGAAACTCCAGCAAAGTTTCGAGGAGTCAACTTCCAACATCAAGAGAATGCAAGAGGAGGAGCGGGAGCTCAGGGAGTCTCTTCGCTCAACTAGCACGGAGTTAGAGACAGTACGCCAGCAAAGCGCCCAGATCGAGAGCGAGAAATTGTCGTTACGCCAGCAGCTCGCCGAGCTCCAGGATCAGCTGGAGTTGGCGAGAAGACTCGCGCCTGCCAATGGCGAACTTACCAACGGCAACGCTCAGGTGGCACAGGCCTCGGCTGCAAGCGGTCTCATCAACCTTGTCTCGTCCAAGAAGCCGAAGCGCCGCAGTGCCGGTGCCGAGCCGCGCGAAATGGACCGCTTTAGCGCTGCCTACAATCCCCGGCCGGTCTCCATGGCTGTCACCAGCACTGCCTTCAAGCAGAATTTGCAAGGAGCAGGTGGCTTTATGCCCAATGTGGACAACATCGAGCTCGAGCTTGAGACACTTCTGGCTGATGAGGACGGTTTGAACGAGGAGGTCACGATGGGCCTGATCCGCAACCTCAAGATCCCCTCTCCCAACACCAACCCTCCGCCATCCGACAAGGAGGTTCTGTTCCCTTCCTATCTAATCAACTTGGTTACCTCCGAGATGTGGAACAACGGCTTCGTCAAGGAGTCTGAGCGTTTTCTTGCCAACGTAATGCAATCGATCCAGCAGGAAGTCATGCAACATGACGGCGATGAAGCCATCAACCCTGGTGCCTTCTGGCTCTCCAACGTTCACGAGATGCTCTCCTTCGTCTTCCTTGCTGAAGACTGGTACGAGGCCCAGAAGACGGACAATTACGAGTACGATCGTCTGCTGGAGATCGTAAAGCACGACCTGGAGAGTTTGGAGTTCAACATCTACCATACTTGGATGAAGGTTTTGAAGAAGAAGCTCCATAAGATGATCATCCCCGCCATCATCGAGTCACAATCCCTTCCGGGATTTGTCACTAATGAGAGCAGCCGTTTTCTAGGAAAGCTTTTGCAGTCAAACTCGACGCCTGCCTATAGCATGGATAACTTGCTTAGCTTGCTGAACAGCGTGTTCCGCGCCATGAAAGCGTACTATTTGGAGGACTCTATTATTACCCAAACGATCACCGAGTTGCTCCGCCTTGTCGGCGTTACTGCCTTCAACGATCTCCTCATGAGACGTAATTTCCTCTCCTGGAAGCGTGGCCTCCAGATCAACTACAATATCACCCGTATCGAGGAGTGGTGCAAGAGCCACGACATGCCTGAAGGCACCCTGCAGCTGGAGCACTTGATGGTATGTGCTCAACCCAAGTGTTGCAAAGCCTTCGGCAGACTAACCTTTCCTTAGCAAGCGACGAAGCTCCTTCAACTGAAGAAGGCCACCTTGAATGACATTGAGATTATTCAGGACATTTGCTGGATGTAAGTAACGGTTTACGCGGTGTATTTACATGGGACTGACGACGAAACTTTGTAGGCTGTCGCCCAACCAGATTCAGAAGCTCCTGAACCAGTACCTTGTTGCGGACTACGAACAGCCGATCAACGGCGAGATTATGAAGGCTGTTGCGTCTCGTGTAACAGAGAAGAGCGATGTTCTGTTGCTCCAGGCTGTCGATATGGACGATAGTGGCCCGTACGAGATTGCCGAGCCCAGAGTGATCACCGCTCTAGAGACTTACACTCCCTCTTGTAAGTGAACAAGTCCTTGAGCGAGATCTTTACTAATGCCTCTCCACGTAGGGCTCCAAACACCGCGGCTGAAGCGTCTCGCCGAAATTGTTTCGGCACAGGCTATAGCTCAACAAGAGAAGCTGGAGTACGACGAGCCCGAGGACGGCTTCGAGCCCAATGGCGATCTGGCGGAGGTTGATGAGAGTGAGGAAACCGCCGCGTAAGCGGATGGGGAACGAGGGTGCCGAGGTGGGAACCTAGCATTCTCATTAAGGTAGGGATTAGGCTCTGGTCTAGAAAGCTAGACCTCCAGCGCGTTTCGCCGCTCGCCACCTTCGGGTGCAGGTTGACTACCGACATAACGAAGCTGTGAAGTGGGCAGCGACCTCCTCTGGCGTAGCGAAATCACGAAACCACCATATATGAGCTTGAGTTGAGGATTCATTACGGTAGGTTTTTCCATGGATAATGTAGAAGCAACACTTGCGGGCGTTGAGTGTTATTAAGAATATCGCCGATCGATTGGTGGGGGGCTTCACGCATACAGTCTCGCGCTTAAACTCCAAGCTCATCATGGACGGGACTGGCGTTTGACAGTTTGTAATTGTAGTCTGCTTCTCATGTTCCTATTTCTTGTAAGAGGTGGGCGTGATTGGACGAGAAGAAATTAGACGAAACCGGTTGAGACGGAAAAGAAGACGTTCTCGAAATCTTCTGTTACTCGAATCGCGTGGGTCGCATCGCACCGAGCAAGCATGTAACTAATTGACCTTACCTCTGCCCAACTGACAGTGGCTTTCCCGGTCTTTCTAACGCTCGCTCAACTGCGGTCTCTATGCACTATCGGAGCCACTGAGATACCGAGAGAGGGAGAGAGATAGCACGTGACGCCCTAAATCGAGAACCCTACATTGGTACTGTTTATATACATACTCGCCATCATCTCGTTTAGCTGATTCGCCCCACTATCTCACTTTTATTCGACGCTCACTGACAACAATATTGAAGATCAGCTGTGAAGAAATCACCAATAATTCGGGTCAATGTCTTGTCTGCCCGCACTATTACAGAAAGCGCCCCAGAATTCTGACACGATGAGAACGTTACCTAACATTATCGTGACCGGCACACCGGGCGCGGGCAAGACGACTCATTGTGAAGAACTCTTGAGGAAGACGGGCCTGAAGCACCTCTCGGTTAACCAGATAGTCAAGGACAGGGATTGCCATGAGGGCTGGGATGAGGAGTTCCAGAGCTGGATCGTTGATGAGGACAAGGTTCGTCTTTCTTCCGCTATTGGTCTTCGGCACCCGTCAATCAAGGGTCACTCAGGAAATGTTTGCTGAGTGGTGCTGTAGTTACTCGACGCTATCGAGGCTGAAGTTGCAGACGGGGGTTTTCTGATTGACTGGCATGCTTGCGATCTGTTCCCCAAAAGCTGGATCGACCTGGTGGTTGTCCTTCGTGTGGACTCGACCACGCTATATGACCGCCTATCGGCAAGGTAAGGAGTTACGCCTGGCAGAGAGACGGATTTTTGACGGTTGTTCTCCCTACGTTCGAGAATGCCTTTTTATTTGCGGACAGGTAAACGCGATCAGGTCTGTACGTGGACACTGACGCAGTCTCACAGAAAATACCCCGAGGCCAAACTTCAGGAGAACCTCGACTCGGAAATCATGGAGGTTCTGTTACAAGAGGCGATGGATGCCTTTGATGAGGAGATTGTAGTCGAACTCACTAGCAACGACTCGGCTGAAATGGAGAGCAACGTTTTGAGGATCGAGGCTTGGGTGCATCAATGGAAGAAGGATCGCTCGTCATAGAGGGGTGCAGGAATGGATGGCACTTTGGTACTCGACACCCAATGCTGTAAGCAGACGCGGACTGCACCAGGTTCGACAAGACTGGGATGGACAAAGGTTACAGATCTAGCGACATGGGAAAATTCTTGTCGATGTTCTTTGTGGGGAGGCTGTCCAGGGCTATGGACAGCGGGACGTCATACTTTCGCTCGATGACGACGTATGTGCAACAATGCGTTGGTAAGGAGTTCGGTTCTTGAAAAGGCTTTTTCTGCTGTCGTACGCAATGGATCCATGCATTGAGGCGGGGCTTTGCCCCGATAACAAAATAGGGATTTGCATTTGACGGATCCTGACTGAACAAATCTGCAGCACGAGCACTGGATCTATCTTCCAAAGTGCCAGACACTGCAGCTTCAGTCTAAACGTATCACTTGTTTATCATACCGCACGTGGGAAAATTCGATAGCCCGGTATCCTCGGCACAATGGTCTCATCACCAGTCATTAACTTCATCACCGGCAACGCCAATAAATTGCGCGAGGTTAAGGCTATCCTTGAGCCAGCAATTACCGTGAAGAGCCAGCCGGTGGATCTGGAGGAAGTTCAAGGTACCGTCGAAGAGGTGACGATTGCTAAATGTCGCAAGGCTGCGGATACAGTAAGACGGGCGCACATGAACATTATACGTCTGTTCGATAGTGGATACTGATCTATCTCATCAACCAAGGTTCAGGGTCCTGTCCTAGTTGAGGATACCTGCCTCTGCTTCAAGGCCCTCGACGATCTCCCTGGCCCCTATATGTACGTTGAAACCCGAAGGGTCATCAGCCCCAATTCTCCGCGTATTGTCTCAGAGACTGATGGCCACCTAGCAAGTGGTTCATGCAGTCCATCGGACACCAGGGTCTGAACAATCTCTTGGCTGCTTATGAGGACAAATCTGCTGACGCTGTCTGCACCTTTGGTTATTCGCCCGGCCCAGGCTACGAGCCTGTCCTCTTCCAAGGTCGTACCAGGGTAAGTCAAACTGACCTCACCATGCTACGCCCCGTTCGAGCCGATGACACTGAATGTAGGGTAGGATCGTGCCCCCAAGAGGCCCCACTGACTTCGGTACGTCGTTCTGGCAGAACATGAACTCATGAAGACTGACATTCCTAGGCTGGGATGCCATCTTTGAGTACGACGGCCAGACGTGAGTTGCCCTGAACATTCAAGGATATGGGTGAATTCTTGCTGACGGTAACATAGATACGCTGAGATGGACAAGGCTGCGAAGAATAAGATCTCCCACCGTGGCCTTGCCCTCGAGAAGCTCCAGGAGTGGTTTTCCCAGCAGGCGAAATAAACGCCCTTCGCTGCAATGCGTCTGTGATGGGCGGCAGCAGTCGGTTTGCAGAGAAGACGAAACAGCAGGTGCTCATTTGCTACCCTGGGCAGGGTCGGCTGGAAGCCCGTCGAGCCTGCGACGCATCATTCATATTAGTCTGGCTCAAGAGCTGCCCGAGATGCAATTGCCTACCTGAGGATCTCAAACTCGCGGAATCGTCGCAAATATTTAGAACCGCGGCGGTAGGGTTTCAGTGATTCGTCGGCAGACCTGTGTTTGAACGTTTGTCCAATGAGTCGGGCCAGCGCAGGTGGATCGCGGAACATGGGGTCGAACACGAGCAGGTTGGATGGGCCAGTTTTTTGTTTCTCAAATCCGACGATCGTCAATGAATGACCTGCAAATAATCAGCCGTCGACGAAATCTGAATGCTTGTTCGTATTTCAGGAAGACGTACCAGCATGCTGGAAGTATATGGGCGGAAGCAGTGTGCAAGTCACCTTGGATGGCTGCGCTGGCAATCCTTGCCTGAAATAATGCTCGACAGCGTGCATGAGTTTTGCTTCGGATTTCCCAGGTTCTGGGTCCTTGAATCCCTGAGCAGTGCATCTGGCCTGGCGTCAGCAATGCATCACTAGCAATGGAACAGGTGGTTAAACTCACGGAATCTGGAGACTGACGAAGAGTGCTTGTGCCTGCAGGAGATTGACAGTTAACATGCGCTTTTGATTCCGTTGAATCAAAGGAACGTCTTACCTCCGGAGTGCCGATATACTTACGAGTACCCATGATCCCGCCCGTCTCGACGCGGCCCTGGGAATTGATCCCCATGTCCCAAGCTTTCTCGATGTACTCTTGGATCTCAAATATTGTCGGCAGGCGTCCCTGGAACCTATCTTTGCCGCGGGCATTGGCGCCAATGATGTAAGAAGTCATCATTTGGATGTTTCGATAGCCGCAAAAACCACCTGTTCCTGGATGAGCTGCGGGAGGGATGATGTCGGTCGTGTTTCCGTACCTTCTTTCTTGAGTTTCGACACGTGCTGAACGGCCGGGTGGCAGAGATACGAATACTCCGTTGACTTGCTCTGTTGGAGAAGTTGTTCAAGCACGGAAATGACACCTGAGAAGGTCAGGTACAGTCACGTATCAAGGGCTGCTGGCTGTACGAACCGTCGCTTGTTACCTCGCCGCCCTTGTGAAGCAATGTAACGAGCCAATCTGGCATGGATTGCTCATGCGCGTATTTCCCCAACTCTGCTTTCTGTTCCAGGTTAGAGAATTGGGATCTGGAAAAAATCAGTACTACATGGCTCACCCCTAGCCGTTTTTCTGTCCTAGAGTCTTGTTTCTTTGACCCTGGCATTGCCAGAAGCTGTCCCCACTGCTGGATTGCATCTCTCTGCCTATTTGCAACCAGATCATTGTCAATGTGGCTGCTGGACTCGGCCAACTGTGTGCCATTGCTGGGTGAACCAGTACCGCCCTGGCGGTGTTCCTCGACGTGTAGTTCGACATGGTAATCCATTTCTACTAAAGGCAGCACCTCGCCGCAGCCTTCCATGGGGCATTCCGTGTACTGTTCCCGAGGCGCTTGAGAGCCCGAGCCTTGGTCTTCAGAATGAAGAGTCTCCATGTGCTAAGAGAGCTGTCAGTAATGTCACTGGGGTGTAACTGCCTCGAGAGAGAAGTGGACTCACTAGCAGCATCTCATATTCACTGCCACCAGCCGTTCCGCAGAACGGACATATCATGTTCATCTCCATAAGTTAAGATTTCGCGCCTTCTTGACGGAAATATCTGTCGAGGGGTTTCCTGGCCTATGAGCAAGATTGACAGCTCGACAATAGGTGGTTCTCATTCAACGACTGTTTGCCACGAGCTGGTGCTGCACAAAGCTCTTTCGGATGAAGCAGCTTACAGGGCATGAAGGAAGTCAAGTGGCTGAGGAGTGGCGCTTGAGGAACCTAGAGGTCGGAGACTCCCGTTTCGGATGCGGGCTACCGGGAAAGTAGCTGACCTAGGTAAGGTAGTTGGGGTAAAGAATACCTACCTACTCTGAGCATGAGGTGGGTCGAGCAGTCCTCAGCGGTCGAGATCGGGAGTGTCCACAGGGACGTCCCATCATTGGTGGATGAGGGTCAGGAACCGCCATGCAGGTCTGTGCTGCAAGTTGGGCGGTGTCTGTCGCTTACGCGGCCACTACCTTCCTTACCTTATCTCGTCTCAAGACCTGAACAACAGAATCCTCGGTGCTCAATATCGCAAGTTACGTTGGAACATTGCTTGGGATTTTCCTAGGAATGGAGCATTATACCGCTGTTAACCGCGTGGGCGAGGGGAAAGGGGTGATCCCAAGCGTAAAATTTGATTGGCGTGAGCAGAATGATCGCAGAACGATCACGGGAAGCACGTTCACCGCCACGTAGAGGTGAGACTCGGGTGGGCTGCGCGAAGTCATTGAATCAGAGGCGGTGTTGGTATTTCTCACAGTATTCTACGGGTTCTTACATAAGGGTACACTTGCCGCCCTCCGCAGCCTCGTTGGGATTTTGCGCCTTTTCAATCTGGGCGATCAATATCTCAAATGCCTTGGAAACGTTCTCGTTATATCTTGCGCTGGCCTCAGTCCACCCGCACTGAATCTTCTCGGACAGCTTCTTTCCTTCCTCAGCGCTGACCTGTCGCTGCTCTGGACGCAGGTCGCTCTTATTTCCAACAATGACAATGGGTACCGACTCGGTGCCCTATACACGACATGCAGTTAATTTTTTGTTGGGCAAACAGGGTCACAGAGAAGAAGCCGACGTACCAGGTGATTCAAGATCTTCTCGCGAATGACCTGGACCATTTCAAACGACGGCAGCGACGACACGGAATATACTAGCATGTAGCCGTGGATGCCAATGAAGTGCTTGGAGTTCAGGATGCTGTACTCATCCTGTTTGTCACATTAGCAACTGTGCATAGCTGCGCATGGTTCGCGTGGGGGGGGAGCCATCGCAGAATTATGCGGAGGTGGGTGGTAACATGTGACGTACTTGACCGGCGGTATCAACTATCTCTGTCGCAAACTCCTGCCCCTTGTAGCGTATGGTCTTGCTAAACGTGTTCTCGATGGTCGGGTAGTAGCTATCGACGAAATGGCCGTCGACAAACTGGACAGCGAGTGACGACTTGCCTGCGCGGTGGTGTTAACGGTCAGCAGATTTTATCCGCAGAGAACATGGGCGCCGTGCAGAACCAGCGCGAAGCGAAGAGGTCGAATAAGAAAATTGACTGCCCATACCGACCGAGCGACTGCCAACAATGGCTACTTTTCTGTTCTTTGGTGCCGGCATTTATCTGATGGCTAAAAAGAGTAGATATCGTCTGCTGAGCCGATTTGTTATGATGTTCGTTTTTCCCCTCGGTTGGAAGGGTCTCAATCGGTATGGTGAGGTAAGGGAGGTGGGTATGGAGGGGTGAAAGTTAATTGCGCCAGCTCGCTGAGGGGAGAGGCAGGCACAGTTTGGTCGTGGAAAGTGATCTCCAGGGGGGTTGAATGAACTCGAGACAGGCGAAAATAAAGGAACCGAAAATGTTTGGGGCAGACAAGCAGCAAGTCGAATCGACGACACCCGAGACTGGAAAGGTACAGCGACCTTGATTAATTTGATTTGGTATGTAAAAGTGGCCTTGCTGTCACTGTTGCCATGCAGTGGCGATGCCATGGAGGATGGAGTAGGGAAGGGTAGAAGGTAAGGTTACGTCAGGCAGCAGGTATGGATGCACGGCGTCCAGAGGTACCTTAGGTAGTGTACACTAAACTCTCGCCGCCAGGTGACCGACCCCGCGGTATACGTTGACCCTGCCTAATGAGGAGACATCGGAAGTGGATTAATCCAATCCCGAATCAGATGTAGATACTTATACTGAAACTAGGTTGGTTTAGAAATTACTAAGCTTGATATATATTACTGAAATATGTTTAAGTATAAAGTCTTTTCTTTAGTTTTTACTTTGATATATATTAGAATAATATAGAATAAATATTAAATTATTTAAATATATAGTTATTATAAAAATAAAATTATTAAAATTAAAAAATATCTATATATAAAATAGTTAAGTTATAGTTATAACTTTAAAGCATATAAATTTTATATCATGAAAAATAAACTAAATTATTTCATAATTATAATATTATAATATAAAGATTATTAATCTTAATAATTAATAATTCTATATATATAATTGATATTTTTAATATTTTTATACTATAATAAATTAAATTATATTTTCAATTTTCTAAGTAATTAACAATAATATCTCTTTATAGCCTAAAGAATTAAAAACTTTAAATTAAAAGTATTGAGTTATTATATATAACTATAATATTTAGAAAAATATTAATTTTAATTATAGTATAAATACTATAACTTTAAATTCTTATTATATTAAACTTATAAAATAATTAAAGGTTTTAAAGCTATCACATTATTTTAAGTATTATATATAAAGCTTTGAATTAGTCTCTTTTCTTAGAAGATAAAGTTAGATTAAATAATATATATATACTATATATAATATCTAGATTCTATATATTTAAATTCTATATAAGTAAGTTTAAAAAAGAATATATTGTATAGTAACTATACTATACTTAAGTAGCTTTAGCATAGTATAATATAAATTAAGTAAGGCCTTTACTTTATAGTTAAAATTCTTATTTTATAGTCTTATATTTAATATATCTTCTTAGCTATATACTATATTATACTAGAAAGCTATAGCCCTTTTAAGCTATACCTTTAATATTATGAAAAGATAACTTTAAGGTTTTTATATTTTTTATAAGTTTTATAAAACCTTTATTTTTATAGAAAAACAACTTACTTTATTTAATTTTTAAAGTAGTTCTTTTTTTAGTTTATAAATTTAGAAGAAGAGATTTATATTATTCTTAATAAATATTAAATAAGTATTTTATATTTATCTTATATAATATATATCTACTTAGATTAGAAATATAGGCAAAGCTAATATAATATAGCTAGGATTCCTAAGAGTAGAATTTACTTTTTAGAAGGTTTATTTAATTCTAATTAATTCTAATTTATTTCATAATATAGGTATATTACTTTAGACTTGAAGGTTTACTGGAAAATATTATTTTATAAATATTTTATTATATGGGCTTTATATCAAATTTATAAAGAGTCTCGAATTATAAGTCTTTATATACTCTATCCTAGTTAAGGAAGTACTTTTAAATTAAATAATATAAGTAAAGATATTAAAGAGTTATATTATTACTTTTAATACCTTATATTTTATAAAATAGCTTTTATACTATAGATTTAGCTTTATTAAGAGGCTAGTTCATAAGTATAATTCTATTATTACTTATTAAAAGCCCAAAGTAAATAGAAGTATACTTATATTTAATAAAGATCTAATAATTGAACTTTTACAGTATTAGGCTTTCTTTTAATTTATTATAAGAAAAGGTATAACTAAAGCTAGAATATTAGATTCCTCTTTTACTAAGCTTAGCTTTTAAAATAATATTAATATAAAATTCTTAATTTATATTATATTCTCCAAAACTAGCTTACTAGTTCTAGGGCTTTACATATTATCAGGGAGATTATTTATAATATATTTATATTTTCTTAAGACTAATAAAGAAAGGCTTCTAGCTTTAATAAAGTAATTTAAATATAAAGTCTTATATAAGCCTAGCTTTAGTATATTAAGTTTATAAGCTAGATAATAGTTTCATAGTTATCTAATTAATCCTTTTAAAGCAAGAATAATGATTATAATATACCCTTATATAAACTTTATAGTTAAGTTCATATAATCTTTCATAAGCTTAGAGGTAATAAGTATTATTATTATAAATCTTATATAACTCTCTTTAGCTTTCTTATCTTTTAGCTTAAAATATTTTAAAGTATAATTTATTAATTTATCATAAACTTGAGATACTTATTCTTCTTCTATTTCTTCTTTATATTTAGTAAATTAAGTTTATGAAATATTCTTTAAATAATATTAATATTACCTTTGTTATAATTTAGTATTTTATACTTTATTCTCCTTATTAGGGCTAATTAAAAATATTAAGAATAAACTAACCTCTAGAAAAGGAAATATTTAGAGAGATAGTTCTTTTTAGCTCTAGAATTATTAGGAGTTCTTTCTCCTAAAATAATATAGATATTAGGTATTTTAAGTATTTTAGTTTCCCTAAAGATAGCCTCTAAGCTACTAAAATAAGAAATATACTTTTATAAAATTAAGAGGGAAAATATTCTCTTTTTTAATACTTCTTTTATAATAAATTCTACTTTATACTAAGGGCTTAAGTTAAAGTAATTCTATTAGTATCCCAAGGTAATTACTTTATCGAATAGTGCCCTATATATATTTATATATATATAAAACGAAGTTATTCAAATTTGGGATATATAAGGAGAGATTTAAATATAATAAGAGCTTATAGTATTAAGCTAAATATATGGCTGAATGTGGTTATATAATTCTGCTAAATAGCTGGGTTCTGGGCTTTGCTCTGTATAGTAGCTAGTTTATAGGTATTATTATAATCTTAGTAGTCTTTTGTTTTTAGTGGCTACTACTTTATAATCTATATTAGATAAAGACTTCTAAATTAAATATTAACTAAATTTTTACTTCTCTTTTTTTTTAATTTCTTTTACTTATTATATATTCTTCTTTTATAATTTATTTCTCTATATAGATTATTATACTATTATAATTTATAAAGTATTTTAATAATTTATTGGGTATTACTGTTAACTTAGTAAGTGTGTTAGTGAGGTTATTATTATTATTAATTTATTGGACCTTATAAATTTCCCTTTCTCTATATAATTAGTAAAGTACTATAATATTAATTATAAGTTACTTTTCTTTTATTATACTTAGTTTAATAATATATTAATATAATAAGTATAAATTTATATATATAATAATTATAATATAAGGTTAGTAGAGATCATTTATAGCTTTATTAATACTAGTACTTATTATAAAAGTGAGATTTATACTAGTTATTATATTATATATTTTCAATATTAAAATGTTATAAGTAATTTATTAATACTTTATACAGTTAAAGTGAGTTATATTACTTAATATAGTAAAAGTATTATTTAAGATTTTCTAATTAGTGAGGATAATAATAAAGTTAATTTAAGAGGATAGATTATTATTATTAGTAAGTAACTTATCAATAAAGATAAATAGTTTTACTTTTGTGAGGTTGAGGGAGATATATATAAGGTTATAATTAAGGTTCTCTTTTTACTATTTAAGTTATTTATTAAGGCCTTTTTCCTTCTTAATTATAGGGTATTATTCCTATATAATAGTGGATTAATTAAAATATACTTTAGGCTAGTAAATTAAAGTAATATATGCTTTTTTTATTCTTTATTGAATATATTGCTTTTTATACTTAGTAGGGTTTATAGTATAGTTAATAAGTTTAATTTCTTTATTTTACCCATTTTAATCTTATATAATATTATTATTATTATTTAATTTTATAATAATCTTATTAAATATAAGAGGCTTTATTAGTATAATAAATTATTTATTCTTAATAGTGAGGTTAGTTTTTTAAGTTTTTATATTTCTTTATTAGACATATTTATTATTAAGAGTCTAATTATATTATTTATTTATATTTTAATAATCCTGAAATTCCTAGGGTTTTTTATTTTTAAAATAAGTAGATAGGAGTTAAATAATAATTATTTTATTTTAAGATTCTCAATATAATAAGTATTATATATAGTTTATTAATAAGTCCTTAGATTTATTAGGTTATATAGAGGTTAAATAATTCTTATAATTTAATTATAAGGGTAATTATATTAAATCTTATAAGGTAGTTTAGTAAGAATTATATAATTAAGTTTTGCTTTTAATTATGTATAGGCTTAAATAATATTTTATAATTAAAATATAAATTTATATATAAGAAGTATAAGTATAAGAGTAAGGATTAACCTTTAATTTATTTA
>JAXISO010000520.1:0-19215 GCA_036785465.1 Colletotrichum agaves | reverse complement strand
TATTAATTATTAATTTATATTAAGTATTATAATTAAATAGTAATAATTAGTCCCTATAGTATTAAGATTCTTAAGATTATTCTTATAGAATTTAAGAACTCCTCTACTTTTAATTAATATTTTATAAATAAATTATTTTATAAATATTAATACTTTATATAAGTTTATATTAATAATATTATAATTTTTAGTAGTAATAAGGAGGAGTATCTCTAGTATTTTAAAATTATTCTTAAAGTCCTAAATAATAATTGAATTTATATTTTATTAAAAGAGTTAGTTACTAAATTTAAATTAGTAAAACTCCTTAGTTATATAGTTAATAGGAATAGAATAAAGTGGATAGAGGGTTAAATTATAGTTCTCTAGTAACTTAGGTTCCCTAAAAGTCTCTATAACCTTGAGAAATATATTAGAATAGTAGAATAACTCTATAAAAATATCTTATAATTTAATATTATTATTACACCCTTATAATAGAAGAAAACTAACCTTTTAGTAAAACTTTAAAATAAGAACCTTCTTTCTACTAGACTAAACTATAATATATATATAAAATAGTTTTAGAAAGTAAGTTTTAAATTAACTAATAAGGAAACTCAGGCTTTTAATACTCTTTAAGTAAATATTTATAATTAAGTTATAAGGTACTACTATGATTTAATAAAGTATCTCTTTTTTAAGGTTAATACTTATAAAGGGGAATTTAGCCTTATAATATTCTAATTAAATATTCTATTGAATAGTAAAGAGATCCCAAGTAAGAATATTATTTAAAATTATATTTAGCTTATATTATCTTTTACTAGGGTAATAATACTAATAAAGAAGTAGTACTAAATTATAAAAGCTAAGGTTATAAGAGTTATCTAGGCTATTAGAAAACTTAAAAAGCTTATATAATTTAATTATAACCTAGTTTAGATTCTTATGAATTATACTACTATATATAATATTATTACTTACTATTTATTAAGAACTCTTAATTTAAATAAGGCTAACTTTTAACTAGTAAATATAGTTAATTACCTTTTATAATTTAACCTTTAAATTTATTATATCCTAGGAAAACTTAATATAATTCCTAATATATTATTTAAATTACTTATTCTTATAACTTTAAAAAGAGTAAATTATTTTAAGGAAGGGAATATACTTACTAAAGTAATAAATATTAATAGTTTTAAAACTAAAGCCTACTATATTAATAAGCTATAGAGCCTAGTTATTACTTAAGTATTAATTACTCTTAGTCTTATTAAAAATATTATAAGAAATTATATTAAGAACCTAAAATATAATAAAATTCTTACTTATTTTAATAGAATTAAAGAGACTAGAGAAAAGTAGTAAATACTAGAAGTAATTACTTAGGAAGAAGAGTAAACTAAGTAAACTTAATAAATACTAACAAAATAAAGAGTAATAATATAAACTACTATAGAAAAAGGGCTACTTTTTCACTACTTAATAAATAGAATAAGGTAACTTTATATTCTAAGATACTATACTAAAGAGATTTTATACTAGGCCTATAATTAGAATTACTACTTTAATATAAATTAAATACTAGTAGAACTAATATATTTCTAAATATATAATATGAGATTATTACTAATAAGATATATTATATTCTACCTTTAAAATAAGGAAAATTAAATTAATTATAAGTTACCCCCTAGAAATCTCTAATTAATTCCCACTATAGAAATTCCCTATAATATTATAATAACTAACTTTATTACTAATATACTAGAGGTCTCCTTAGAGGAATTATTTTAGGCTCTACTAGGCTATCCTATATTTAATACTCTAAATACCTAGACCTATAAATTATTAAAGAAGTAATTATTAATAATTAATTATTTAATATATATTATAAAGAACTAAGTAAAGGTATTCCTATAAATATAATAAGTATTAAATTAGGGTCTTTTATAATAAATTATTAGTAATTATAATTTAAAGATTATTTTTATTATTTAGTTTATAATATTTAACCTACTTAATATTAAGTCACTTCTCTCTACTACTTATTATCCCTAGATAGATAGTTAGAGTAAGAGAATTAATTAAATAGTTAAAATTATAATTTACTTTTATATATTAGAAAACCTAGAAATATTATAAATAAATATACTAATCCTATTATAATATATACTTAATAACTTATTCTCTATTACTATTAAATACTCTCTAAATAAAGTTATATCTAATTTTTAACCTAGGATAATTCTCTCTATAATAGTAAATACTAATACTTTTATAGTAGTACTTAATATCCTTAGATGAATATACTAAATTAAGGCTATTACCCTAATTAATATAGTTAATATATTATAAAAAGAGAGATATAACTCTAAGTATACTAATATTAAGTTTTGTCACAAGTTTTCCGTTGACATCGTCGGAAGGAACGGTAGGATCCACAGGATCCCAGGGGATATAAGGAGGCTGTCATCCCTAGTTTTAGTTCATGAATTCAAGCAAGTTATCATCCATCATATCATACGTATTGTTGTTCATCTTAGCAGTCTTTCCGTTGTTCTTCTCACAGTCTCCGTTATTCTGCTACCGATTCGCTCTAGTAGAAAGACTGTGACAAGTTTAATATAGGTAATAAGGTTTAAATATACCTAGACTATAAATATTATCTCCCAGGATAAAAGAATAAGAAATAGACCCTATAATATTTAGGACTATTTAAAATTATATATATAATTAGCCTATTAATATATAAAGTAAATATCCTAGGGTATTAGAGAATTTTCCTAGTTTTATTAGTAGCCTAGCTATATAAGCTAGCTTAAAATAAGGACCCCTATAATTAAGCTATACCTCCCCTAAAGTCTATTTAAGTTAATAATTATAAAGAATAGGAAATTAAGTACTTAATATAATACTATATTATTAGGAAATACTATAAGTCTAAAGTTAAGTATTTTATTTAATAGGAAGAATTTAGCCTAATTAAGAATATTTAGGAGCCTTATAATAATTTATTACTCTATATAAAGAAAATTATTAATAATTTTAATACTCTTTATTCCTTTCTTAAGAAGAATTATAGTTTTATAAGTTAAAATCTTTAATTATAATAAATAATACTCTTTTATACTTAAATAATACTTATAAATTTATTTTATTAATAGGAATATTCCCTTTATCTCTAATAGTATATATATAATAGTAATTAAGAGGTCTTTAATTAAGTTACTCTTATCTCTTTTATTATTTTAATTATACCTACCTTTTTAATACTACAAATATATTTACCTATTACCTACTACTAATTTTTAATATTAATATTTTTACCTATATAATTACTTAAATCTACTATATTAATAATAAAGATTTATATTCCCTTTTTATAACTCTATTACTCTTTACTTTAATATTACTAGTCTCCCTAAACTTATTATTATTATAAATAAGATCTAGTTCTTTTCTCTTATTATTATAGAGTATACTAAGGAGTAATAGGCCCTAGTTATTAATAAATTATAGTAACAGAGAGCATGCGGAAAAGGGAGTTAAAGATAATTAATTTAGGAAGCAGGGGTATAAAGTAAGAGTAGAGCTCTTATAGCCCACACTACACACACATCCAAGACAAAGTACACAGTGAGGCACAAGCCCTATCATAATACACCCCCCTAGCTTTATATAGAAATATAAAACTATAAATAAACTAATTAAACTAACTAATAAACTATATAAATAAAATATAAAATAAGTATAGTTTATTCTATAATACAGTAAACTACCTAGCTTTTCAGCCCCATAACCCCTATACTTAGTAGCCCTTATAGCCCACTACTCTATAGCCTAAATACTACACCAACAACAAGTAACTAGCTCCTCCAAACACCATAAACTACCCGGCTATTCAACCCCACAACCCCTGCACTCAGTAGCCCTCATAGCCCGTCGCTCCATGGCCTAAATAATGCATCAGAGTTACCCAAAAAATAAATAATATTCAGCAAGTAACACTTATCAGTAGGGCCGTCGCTGTCACCGCGTAAATTCTCCCAGCGTCTCCGAACACCACAAACTACCCAGCTTTTCAACCCCACAACCTCTGCACCCTGGCCCGCCGCTCCGTGGCCTGAATCGCGCGTCGGAGTCGCTCCAAAACAGTATTATGAATGTTATTGACCGTGGTGAGCGGCACTAGGTTGCCGCGTTCATTAGCGTGCGGCCTATTGTTATGGGTTGCCGCGTTCGTTGGTGTGCGGCCCGTAATTATTGTACGCTGGTTGCTAGGCTTCGTTCAGAAAAGACATAATGAACACATCGTTGGCGTTACACCACTCTATATATAGTAAAAAGGGGCTATAAAAGAATTGTCTTAAGTCAGAGCTGCAGAGCTGGGCGAGCTGGGCTCATAACTGTGGTGACGGAGGGCGTGCGGAAAGGGGGGTTGAAGACGGTTGATTTAGGAAGCAGGGGTATGAAGTGAGGGTAGGGCTCTTATAGCCCACACTGCACGCACATCCGAGACGAAGTGCGCAGCGAGGCACGAGCCCTATCACAATATAAGTCTACTATTAATATTAGAAGTAATAAGAATACTAAAATACTTAATACTCTAGTAGAATAAAAGAAGCTATCCTATAATTAGTAAAAAAAGGATTAGGGTTATTAAGAGGTATTCTTTACTACTTATTATTTTAGAAGGGATATATTATAAATAAGAAATAAGGGAGGAGAAAGAATAAAGGGAGAGTATAAGAAACTAGAGGAATTAATAAGGGAGAGTAAGAATTATTAAGAGAAAATAGGGATTTTATTAAGTTATTAATTATTACTAAATTATTATAAGGGATAATTTACTTAAAAGAGGAAAAAGAATATATTAAGAGTTTTAGAGATTATAAAATAATTAATATTTTTATACTAAGAATATAAGAGAAGAATTATAGGGAGAAAAAATATAAATTATATATTTCTAATTATTTAAAAAATTAAAAGTATATAATATAGTAGGAACCTTATTAATACTAAGGAGAATTAAAAGCTTTATCTAAGTAGGACTAATAAAGTTATTATAAAATAAACTAAGGTACTAACTATAAATTAGGGGATTTAAAACTTCACTTAATTAAATATAATTTAATACTTTAGAAAGTAAGAAAAAAAGGGGAGACTAAACTATTACCTTCTGAATTTATTATTTCTATTAATATAGTATTATATTATAAAGAGAGACTTAGAATTACTCTAGAATAAATATTATCTCATTAATTTAGAAAATAATAAACCTTATTAATTTATAATTTATTGTATAATAATATAATAATAAAGTTAACTCTTAATTAGTATTAAACTTATTATATTAATTAAATCTAATTACTTTAATCGAGATAAAAGAGTCTACTATATTTAAAGTAGTATAAAGTGAGTTAATTAAAAGAAAGTTATTTAAATAGGGAGACCTTAGAGGAAGGAGTAATATCTAGTTAATAAAAGTTATATATAGTTGTATATAAATTATATAATTACCTATATAACCACCAGAGTATTTACTCCGAGGCCTCGGATCTAAGTGGGATCCAGCGATATAGGTAAATATCCTAATAACTATAATTACTATAGAACTATTAACTCTACTCTTTATTATAGGCCCCTTACTCTTACTCTAACTCTCTATTTTATACTCTCTTTAAGTATTAAGGGCTTTATAAAATATAATTTTCTAATAAGTAATTTACTATAGTATATATTAAAATATAGTTATAAAAGTAGTATAGAATATAATTTCTTAACTTTATTTAAAACTTAGTTAATTATTTAGCTTTATTATAATAATATATAATAATATAAATAGTATAATTTAATTAAATATAAGGGACCTTACTCTTATAATAATAGTTATATTTAATTATTATACTATATAAATATACTCTGTTTAATATACTACTTAGTTTACTTTAAAGATACTTAATATAATAAGTATTAAATAGGAGTACTAGCTCCATCTTTATAATATTACTAGAAGTATTATGGCTAGGAGGGGGCTCTAAATTACTCTTATTAATACTCTCTCCCTTAACTTCCTTAGTCTCTAAATAAAAATAAAGTTAATACTACTCTAAATAATAATTATATAAGTAAGAAAATAAAGTATTAATATATTAATTAAAGTCTTCTTAGTAGGTTTAGGAGGATAATTATAATATTTAGGCTCTAAATTCTAAGTCTCCTTATAATTATCCTCCTTAGTACTCTTTTTCTTTTTTAAGAGACTAATTATAATACTTAGGCTCTAAACTCTAAATATTATTATAATTACTCTCCCTAGTATTCTTTTACTTTTTACTTATAATACTAGAAATTAATAATATTTATAAGGGGATTAATAGGACTAGAGTAAAGGGATTAATATATATATAATTACTTTACTACTTTTCTAGGGAGAGGAACTACCTCCATCTCTACTAGCCTTCCTATTCTACTTTTTTACTATAGGAGGTATAAAGGTAGTCTATATTACTTGATTAATACTAGGTCTTATATTTATAAGTATTTAATTAAACTTTAATAATTTATAACAAAGTATTATTTAAGTATATAAAGAAATAATAATAATAGAGTAATTTTAATAATATATATTAATTATAATAATATAGAGAGAAGAAGAATAAGGTAGACTAGTAGGCTCGAATATCTTTTAGTTAATTTAGACTACTAATAATTATTAATTCTCTTTGATTAATAAGAGGTATAGAATTTAATTACTTTTATTAATACTAGAAAATAAAGGTATATTATAATTAATAATAGAAAAAGAGTATAGGGAATAAGTTAATAAAGGTATTTATTTCTCTCTATATAACTTATTATAATTCATTTTTATTATTTTACTTATAAATTATATAAATAATAATTATTTTTGTATAAATAATAATTAGGATTTATTTATAGAATTAGTACTATATAGTACTATTTAAGTAGTTATATAGTTACCATTATAATTAGGGGGGTATATTATAATAGCTTTACTTATTTACCTCACACTATAAAGCATATACTACTATATATACTATAGTATATAACTATTATCTAGGCTAACTCCTTACTCTATAGTAGCCTATATAAAGTAGCCCTTAGTAGCCTATACTTTAACTCTCTTAGAATAATAGACTAGACTTCTCTAAGTCCCTTTATACTATATATTACTTTATAATAATAATAATACTGAAAAGTAGAACTTTAAAGTACTACTTGAAAATAATTTACCTTATTAATTTTAAGTAAGGCTTAATAGAGAATAATATTATTTAAAAACTAAGAGATTAATTTAAAATTAATACATCTTAGTAGGTAAGCCTAGCTAAGTAGAATATAGTATTAATAATTTATATTATTAATAAAATCCCTCTAAAATAAAACTGAAAGTACTTAATATACTTATTAATACTCTTAATAAGCTATAACTAGCCCTTAGAGAGACCTACTAGAATAATAAAGCTATTAAGAACTAACTTCTCTAAGGCTACTATAGTATTAAAGAGTATAAACTTACTATATATAACCTAGTAAATATCTTTAATAATTTATACTACTAACTATAATTAATTATTAAAAATACTATTACTTTAATAATATAAAATCTATTAACTAGTATATAATAAGGTAGTACTAAATAAGTTATAAGCATAATAATAAAAGTTAATACTAATAATTTAATTAATTATATTACTAATATTTAAAGTAAGCTTTATAATAATAAAATCATAAGAGGAATTATATATATAAGAAAGAGAACTACTACTTATTTACGTACCTATAATATAAGAGAAATAAAGCCTATATAAGGTATAAAAGTAATTTAGGGATTTAAAATATATTAGAAGTAATATATATTTAATTCCTTACTATATATAAAGAATCTTCTAAGAAAAATACTAGAGTAATAATATTAATAAGACTATAGTAAAATATAATAATATTTAGGTCTACTTCTAATTAGTAAAAAATAAGAATACCTAAATTTATTTCTATTTTTAATTTATTCATAATAAAGCCCCTCTATAAAAATAGATAAATAAAGTTATCTTATACCTTATTACCTTATTAACCCCCTTTAATATAATAAGTAACTTATACTAAGTAATAAAACTATTACGTAATTAAGTAGTATACTATAGATTTATATACTTAGACCCCTTTAAACCTATAAATCTCTTGTTTAATTCTACTACTTTTACCCTTATTAGGAGATATTTAGAGGAAGTATTTTATAGTATTATCCTAGAAGTAGAAGTAGCTAGACTTTTAACTATAAGTTATAAATAATCCCTTACTCTTAAATAAATAATTTAATATAATATAATTATTAACCTAAAAGGGATAAATAGAGTAATTATTAAATTTAGCCTAGGGAACTCTATTAAATGTATAAGTACTATAATAATTAATATATTATTTAGAAATATATTATCCTATATTATCCCTATAATTACCTTATTCCTACTTTATATTATAAATATAAATTATATAGGTATTTAACTTAATAACCTATAAAATTATCTTCTATAAAAGAATCTTAAAGTTTCTATTATCTGTAAATAAGGCTATTTAGAGCTTCTCCTTAATATTAAAAGACCCTTATATAAAATAATTTTATATAAAGTAATTTTATATAAAATAAATTATAATAATTATACTAATATTTTAATTATTTTTTCAATATATTAACTTTATGAAATACTTTAATAAGTAGGCTATCTTATTAACCTTAAGGCCTTAGAGTAACTTATAAAAGTATATAAATATTATTAATTTAATATAATTACTTTAAATTACTTTAAATCTATAATTTAAAGTATTTATAATTTTAATTATATTATAATAATTAAGATACTCTATACTAAAGGTGGACTAGTACTTTATATTATTAATATTATAATTACTTTTTATATAGAAAGTTCCTTTCTAATTTCTTAATAGTAATAATATTAAATACTCTAAGATAATACTAGATTCTAATATATTTAGAATTTCCTAATATTATTATTACTAATATAAATATAAGCTTTATATTTTTAAAATAGAAATAAGAATTATAAGCTTTATTTATTAATATATTTAAAGTCTATTATAAATAAAATAAAGTAATATTATATTATACTTTATAAAGTTTATATAATTAATCCATAGAATTTACTTAATAAGTATTATAATATTATACTTTTAATAGTAATAAAGACTATTGATAATATAATTAGTTTAAACAGCCTTATTCCTATATTACTTATTTTAAGAGTATATCCTAGAATAAACTCTAATTTAGTCTTATTACTAGAACTTTAATAATAGGTAATAGTAATTAATAAGGTAATAGAGAAATTAAGGAAACTAAAAGTATTATAATATATTATAAATACCTAATTTATATAAAATAACCCTAATATATTATTAATTCTATAATTACTCTTAGAATTTCTTATTTAAGTCTATTAAGAGAAAAAGGAGTAAATAGAATTATATAAGTTATTTACTATTAATAATAAAATAGCTACTTTAGAATTTCTAAGAGAACCTTAAGGCTTTTAATTTATTATTACTTACTTATTCTATTTAAATACTTCCATAAAAGAGGAAAATAATAGAGAAAGTAATACTACTTTAAATTAAACTTCTTTAGCCCCTTAGCCTTACTAATAAGGTTAACTACTAAAAGTATAAAAGAACTAAGAATAATATAATAAACCTATTATAGAAGGAAAATAAAGAACATATTTATTAGTTTTATTAAATACTATAAATATTCTTATTTATATAATAATATTTATAAAAGTACTTAGTAATATAATTAATATATTATAATATTCTTATTAATAAAGGAGAAATTAAATTATAAGTTTATAATTAAATTATATAAGAAGAGTAAGTTTAATACTACTAGACTCTTATTTATAATACTATTAATTACTAAAATTAACTCCCTTTAATAAAGAGGTATATTGAAAATCATTCTATATAATAAAAATGCTTATTAAATTATTAGAGTTCCTTAAGTTATAAATTATATATAAAGCTAAGGGGAGAGGAATTAACTATTCCTATAAAGAATTATACCTTATTATTTAAGGCTATAATAATAATAATAAGAAGCTTATTCTTATATAATAATTAATAATAAAATAAGCCAATTAAAGATTGATTCTTACTCTTATATATCTTTACCTTTTACTAGTGAATTTATATTCTAAGTATAGAAAATCACTTAGGCCTATATATAATTTAAGATTAAGCTTAATTATATAATTCTAGTAGAACTACCTTATAGGGTTTAATATAAATACCCTTATAATTAAATTATAAGAATTATTTAACTTTTATATAACTTAATAGAGGTAAAAGCCTATTAAGAAGCCATATATGATACTTATTATATTAGAAGTCTTACAATAAATTAATTATTATTTAATTCCTACTTATTTATATTAATAATAAAAGACTCTAAGGATCTTGGAATTATTAGTATATAAATAGATAATATAATTAGACTCTTAATAACTCTATTCTCTTAAAAGGAAACTTAAAAACTAGAATAAACTAATTTTAACACTAAAAATAAATAATTTCTAATATTAATAAAGTCTCTTATATTTAATAGAGGTATTAGAAAACTAAGTAATAATAATAAAATTATATTATACTAAAAGAAGTAAAGTAAAGGAATTCAGCTTATTAATGATGTTAAAAGTCTTACTAATTAAAAGAAGTAATATATTTAGTAAAAAGTAAAAGGAGTATATATTACCTTAATATATTAACTAGAAGTATACCTTTATCTCTCTACTATAATATAAAGGTAATACTCTATAAATAAAAATAAAAAGGCCTTAATAAAAGGCTTAAATAGTAGAAGGAGAACCTTTATTATAGCCTTATATTTATCCCTATTAATATTATAAAGACTAAATTATTTATTTTTATTAATATATTATTTACTAATAATAATAATCTCTTATTATAAATCAGTTTTATTATAATTCTTACTAATAAGGAAATCTTAAATAATAATAATATATTTAATATCTTAAGTAATATAATCTATTATAACTTTATAAAGTATAAATAAATTACCTATAGTATTTTAGTATTAAAAATATATAGTATAATAGTTAATATAAACTTTACTTTTATAATAAGTACTAGTATTAAGAAGGCTATAAATAACCTCTATAAACCTTATATTCTATTTATAATATATATAAATTTATATTTACTATACTAGTATATTATTAAACTAAGTATAATAAAAAAGAAGAGACTTATAATTAATATTATAGTACTTTATTAATTATATAAGAGAAGGGAGATTTATAAAATTTAATAAATTAATAGTAATAATAACCTTATTCATACACTTACTAAGTTAATACCTAATAAATTACTTAAATAATTTATTAATTATAATAATACTATAATATTTAGAGAAGAATAAGTTATAAGGAAGAATTATATAATAAGTAAAGGAAATTAAGAGAGAGAAGAGTAATAATTTAATTAATATTTAAATTAGGAGTATTATTTAAGATAGGTTATAGAGTAATAACTATTAAAAATAAAAAAACTACTATTATTATAATAAGTCTAGTGAAATTTAAACTAAGTAGTTAATATAGTACTATGATAGAACCTAAAATACCTTAAAATAATAGTGATATTATATAGCCTCTTATAAGTTAGAGTAGTATTATTTAGTACTATATAGGCCTTAGGTATTATAGGATTTTATATCTTAATAAGTATTTTATATCTTAATAAGTATTCCTATTAAAAACTATCTTCGGTATGTGGAGATCTCCCGTAATGCGGAGCCACTAAAATGGACATTCAGCTTTAGCTAAGTGCTTGTAAGTGTCTGTATAAGACCAAGAGGCTCACAAAAAGCGGTTCCAGGTCTCATGAATGATGATGAATAACAGTATGGCTCTTGTCCAAGATTAAGGCAATCTCTTTACCATAATACCTATACCGTTGACAATGACGATGAAGCACTGGGACAGGTTCCCCAGGATTTCTGGGACATTCCTGCAGAGATACCGATACATCTGCCCTGCATTATATCGCAATCTCACTCCCAGAAAGACCTTGGATTATGACTTAGACGCCCTGCTGACTCGTGCCGACTCTTGTTAAACGGACCTTGTAATAGGGAGCCCGGACTAACGAGTGGACTAGGCTAAAGACTAAAGAGACACACCTGATTAGCAGCGATGACATGATAGCGGGAGCCCGGACCGTTAACGTTAAGAGTCGACTTTTAGTGGGATGGGTGATATTGGGAAAGGCGTATTTAGTGTGCGCCGGCACAGCAAGCTCAGCCGCGACTGAGTGACGCGTTTGTATAAATATGACCGCCTTCTATCAAGATGATTAGCTTTCTCTGCTTACTGATGTGAGTGAGGAGCAGACATAGCTGCCTTTAATAATAGTGAAGGCGGGCCCGGCCTTGTGTAGAGACACTGTGATTCATTACGACTACTGGTGTAATCCTTAGACTAGAATGGAAAGCCACCAATAGTTAAACAAGTCAAATTGAAGGGAAGATGCTGCTGTTCAACAATGATCAAGTGCAAATAAAGACCCAGACCCTACTATTATTTAATTGATATTAATCCAAATTGTCTCTCCCAAGCTAGAATCTCACGAGGAGGCTTCAAGGTGTGGAGAACCCGCCTGTTGACAAGGTAATTCACTCGCTCAATGACACTATAACACGAATAACACGTACGCATTCATGACGGATGTTATTGGTCTCAAAGGATGTATGATTGACTAAGTATTTCTCTTCCTAAGCTCCCAGGTTTACCAATAGCTCTACTCCCGTCTCGAAGGCCTTGCCGAAATGCTCCTGCAAATATACCTGCGCCAAATACATGCTCCCAAAACTCGCCGTCCCGGACGAAACCTGCGCTCATCAGTCATTCACTTTCCAAGAAAGCCCAGAGTTCCCAGGGCTTCCTTCACATCCCTCAACTTTACATGCACCCGATATGCATCCTCGGCCTCCTTGACCCTTTGCTGAGCAGCAGTGATCTTTGGCCCATGTTCCTCCACTTCCTGCTTAGCATGTTTAACCGCGTCAGCCTCTTTGGCCACGTTCAAGACAGCCCGTGACACACGAGCCTCGGCTGCGTCGGTTTTATCACGAAGCATCTCTTCTACCATACTGGTTGTCTGTGTAATGTCGTTGTCGGCCACCATACCTTGTGGAAGAGGGGTATTTGCAGAAGCATCTCGAAGATTCTTGGCCCATCTTGTGATCCATTCTTGCCGCGCCCGGGCTTTCCGCTCTTCCAATCTCGCGGAGGCGCACTGTTCATTTTGGACATGCAGTCTTTCTTCTGAGTTTCGATGTTGTTCTTGAACTGCCTGTAATACCTCCTTTGCACTTTCGAGTAAACCTGCCGTGTTGGTCTGTTCGTCAGTCTGGAACAGCGATTGAAGATTGCGTGCATCATTATGCAGTTTGCTGATACGGAACAAAAGGTCATCGAGGGTCTTCTCGATTCCTGCTCTGTCAGACTGCTCGGCATGGTGAGTTTCGTCGACTACTGGGGTATCGACTGCGCCTTGGTAAGGCTCGGGTGGCATCAGAGCTCGACGCTTGTTGGGAATAATGTCAACATTCTCTTGTGTCATAGATCTCTTTTGCCGAGGCTTCTAGTCTCTGTCCCGCGTTGTGGAGTTGGCGAAGACATCATGCACTGGTATCTCAACCGTGAATACCATCAAGTTAGAGGAAGATAAGGTGCCGTGTGAGGGGTTTGGTGTAGTCTTTGGAGACATTTGGGAAAGGTTCAACGCCCTTAAACTTGCGAGTGAGTCGCCAGAACGAGGCAACGTAGGCGCCAATGATAGTAGCGGACTCTCGCAGAGCAAGGATTCTGGAACGGAACATTTAATCAAGAGGTTCGCAAGGTCCATTCGGGCGCATGAGGCTGTCGTTGCAAAACCTTCCAAAGTGTCGTGGCCTAGGAGTATCCACTTGAAGGCGGCCAGCGCGAAAGGCCCGCAACTTGTGCTGTCTTTCTGACGAGGGCCGTCCTGCGGAAATTGGTTAGCCTGAAATTTACACCCGCAATGACAAGGGCTAACCGACCAATGTCTTGATTGTGAATGGCGGCCCTGGGAGAAGTTGTCGGAGCCATGGACAGAGGCTCTCTTGGAGTGTGGCTGCTGCACTTCCAGGGAATGAATCATAGTGGTCAATTACACGGTCCTTGAGACGGAGCCTGGCGAGTGTCCAATGCCCCGTAAGGCCTCTGTGGTGAATAAATGAGATGATGGTCGAGTTCAACCCCTGGCCAATTGAGCGTGGAAGGGTTTGGGGAAGCCGTCCGTACAAGTCGAAGAATAAGGGATGCACAGCTATCGTTCTTTTGGGTAACCCCAGCTGCCTGACAATCGCGTTTTGTATGACGTCCATCGACTCATCTGTCAGCATTTTCGTGTGGTCAGAAAGTTGCCGCACCGCCTCCGCCGAGATTGGATCACTGGAGGCACCAGTGACGCAGCCATTGAGGTTCTTGCCAGGGCTCGCAGATCTCTCCAGAGACAGATCGTGGTCTGGACTACTGCTCCTTTGCAAGGGGAACCAAGGCTCGGGTGTCAATGATCGCTCGATGTCGTCCTCGTCGGAGCTGGAAAGCGCGGCCAATGGAAGCTCTTCTTCGTCGTCGGAGTACATCCCAGGATTTGCATCATGAAACCCCGCGTCTTGGAGCTCTGCGTCGTCATCAGGAGAACTCCAAGGATCTGCTGCGGGTAACTGTTGGTGATCGTCCAGGGGCCTTGCTTTATCAACGGCTGCCGTCTCTAGTATCTAGGTAGAGCCTGGGAGCGGTGAAATGGTGCTTGGAGGCTGGCTTGCCCCGCGGCCTCTTCCAGCCTCAATAGAGGGGCGTGGCGAGAGATCGTGTGCGGCACTCAACTCGTCTGATCCTGATGGGTGGCCGCGGCCTACTCGCATAGACGCCGGGACTACCGAAGGTGTTGACGGTGGGTCGTCGGGTGTGGCTGCTGAAGGAGTTGACGGCGCTTCCACCTCTTCGGGTGACGCGCTGATGAATAGTGTTCTGTTGCTGTGTTGAACGGCGGCGTCGAAAGCCTCTGCAGCTTCAGGGTGGCGTACTCTCAACATCCTGACAGCTTCGGAAGCAGTCTTCTTGGTCCAATGTCGGTTGTCATTCCCCTCGGCAGGTGTAGTGGACTCATATAAGAAGCCGCCGGGCTTATACAGCGAGTCAAGGGGAATACCGGCGAAGGTACAGAGACGTGTAAGTTTTGCGAGATCGTTCAGCGTGTTTTGACCAAGACATTTCGACTCTGCGGTGGGTCCACGCTTCTTTCGTTGGAAGTTTTCGGGGGGGACCCAACCCCTGCCGTTCCATGTCTCATTGAGGTAGGTCTCGTAGCGGTCATAACGGGAACGAGACTTTGCAGCCCAGTCGACCTGCTTCGCCCGCGCTCTGATAACATTCGTACCCTGCTTGATCAGGGGAAAATTACCGATGAAGTTCGTCACAACGCTCTGCTTCTCGTCCGGTGGGAGCGCCGCCAGTTCGGTGCGGACGAAGTCGCGGGCCTCTCTTCCGAGGTTGGGTTGCTCTTCTGTCAGGTGTTTGAAAAACGCATAGTACTGAGGTGCCATGTTAGCAGATGTCCAGCCAAAAGCGAGATTTGGGTGCATACGGGCTTGCGGTCGCCGGGCTCGTCGTTCCAGTCGACTGAGGATTCAATGGACGCTGAGCGAGATGGAGTCTCTGCGGCGAGGCTCGTCGATCCCACCGGAAGTCGATGAAGTCGATTGCTACGACGTAGCATGCCTGGGTCCTCTGCGGCACCCTTCGGCAACCGATTTCGACGCATGGAATGGGCCTTTCAAGGCGATAAGCTTTGAGGACCCCTGAACTGGTGAAAGATTTTCTATTTCTTCCGGCAGGTCAATGGAGGGGATAGAAAGAGAAACAAGGATGTCGACAAAACAGAGATAGAGTGGCAGAGAAACTTGTTCGTCTTTTCGTGTTAAGCGAGGAGTGTTCTTCAGACTGCTGAACATACAAAGCGGAAAGTCCAGGGCTGCTGCATTTAAAGAAACCAAAACCAGCATTGCAATGGACGATGAAGGAGGTGCGTTGTTGGGAGGAAACTCCCGTCGGTTTGATCTGGAGAAGCAATGGCCCATGGGATCTCAAAAGCCATGCCCAAAGGCAGCCACAGCAAGCCGGTAGGTAGTCACTCACGATACCACCCCCTGCCTGCCTAATTGAATTACATCTTTCCCAGAATGGGAAGATACAAGTAATGGAAGGGGTGAGGCTGTAAGATCCAACACCTGATAACGGAAGGCGCATTGGGTTTGTGTAGGGAAGAATTCCGTTGCGCTCAGTGATGTTTTTTTTTCCTGGTTCACGATGGGAAAGTACGCCCCTTGTGTGAATGGACTCAAGAGATACGTGGGGGAATTTCTCAAAACGTATGCAGTGGTCGGAGCGTTTCTTCCGGCATTTGATGCGAAGAAGGGCTAACGCGTTATACCGGTTGCGCCGGGTCATAATCGACAACCCGGCCCGGCAGCCTGCGAGGAGATGGCACCATCGCTGGAACTATCGCTGTCATCAATCGTTGTGACTAAGGCTGGTAACCATGGGTGCAAGACGCGAGTGTGTTTAATATTTTGAAGGTCGTAGATCAGCTGTCGTTATCCTTTAACTTCACGAGCGCGGCGAACGTATCTGGTTCGCGCAAAACCTCGATGCCGCTATGAATCATCTACCCGTGCCCGCCCCACTCTATTTGGCACTCGGGACTCGAAAAAGATGGGGTCTTTTCCACGCCGAATGAGAAATGAAAACTTAATAGTAGTTACTGACTACTGTGATGATTTTAAGTAAAACCTTGAACTGGAAGACTCAGAGTGAGCCATGGGATACTGTGAACCTCGATAGGTAACTCGAGGTTATAAAAATAAATGAGTCTTCGAAGTGCTCTGTTCAAGTGCAGCAGCGAAACTGCAGACTAAACCGCATATGGACTGTATGCGCCTTTGCATTGTCGTCAACACGCAACGGAGGTTCACGGATTCAAGGCTCCTCCAAAGGTGGCTGCCTCAAGTGCTGCAAGTCACTTGCCCGACTTGAGGGAATTACTCGAGTCTGATTTATTAGGATAGATCGGCCAGCAGGGCTGACTTTCGATTCAATGCTAATGAATACAGGCCTGCATGAGCGCCTGGAACACGAAAGTTGCAAGCTTGGAAGCTGCCAGATATACCACAAGTCGGTTGTCGAGCGCTACTGGTGGGGTGACTGGGTGAGTAGTCAAAATTTTAGTGAGGGTCTGTCGAATTCTGTACGTACAAGCGACAGACTACTACTCCCAGCCTGAGTCTACTGCAGCGGGTCTTGAGTACCTTAGGTACGTACCCCCACGGTGGTCCAAGCTTCTGGTGTTGAAATTTCCGACCCAGAACCCCACACCTGAGTTGAGTGACCAATCACACCAGTCGCCGGCTTGCAGCTGGATACCGAAGTTTGCCCGGCGGCCGAGACTGTCGCAAAACATTGCAAAGCAGCTGTCAGCACGAGCCACATCAGCAGAGCACAGTATTGCCTCTTGGGTAAGGCTTAACTTTTTTTCCCCTACTACTTTCCCTCTCCTCGTTGTCTTGCTGCTTCTCATTCGGCTCTGGTCGGGTCGACGCTGCGGGAATCAGGGTAAATAAAGCTGAACATTGCCAAGCTACCCCTACCCAGCACCGATATTGGGCTAAGCAGGTTGCAACGAACCCAAGGAGCTGGAGCCAAAGCTATGAAGTTGAGGTTTTGGTGTGGAGGGGGGAACTTCAGCAGAAACGCACACTGTTGCAGCCCGCTGGTCCGCCACGCCCACCATTGTTCCCTAGTACGCACCATATTTAGTGGGTGCGTACAAAGCTCCCAGGCTTAACTTTACTTCCTATATACTATAATAAGATATATATAAAGCTTCTAGGCTTTACTTTATATTATATATATTAATTATATATAAATACTATATATTAAACCTTAAACTATATTTCTCTATTTATATATTAAGTTTTATATATATATATAACTTTATCTTTACTTTTACTTTTAAATATAATTATAAATTAGCTTTAAAAGAATATATATATAATCTAGGTTATTAAAAACTAGTGAATTATTATTAATCTTTTTAGAGCCTTTTATTAACTTTTTCAACTTTCTTAGAAAGTAAAATTAAAATAATATTAAATATAAATCTTATTTTAAATTGAAATTAATAACTAGTATATAAAATATAAATATTACTATATATTACTATATATAATACTTTATAAGTAATTTAATTATATTATTAACTTCCCTAGTACGCACTATATTTTATGGGTGCGTACAAAGCTCCCAGGCTTAACTTTACTTTCTATATACTATAATAAGATATATATAAAGCTTCTAGGCTTTACTTTATATTATAAGTATTAATTATATATAAAGGCTATATATTAAAGCTTAAACCTTATTTCTTTCTTTATATATTAAGTTTTATACATATATATAACTTTATTTTTACTTTTACTTTTAAAGATATTTATAAATTAACTTTAAAAGAATATATATATAATTTAGGTTATTAAAAACTAGTAAATTATCATTAACCTTTTTAAAGCCTTTTATTAACCTTTTTAACTTTCTTAGAAACTTATATTAGAATAATATTTAAAATAAATCTTATATTAAATTAAAATTAATAACTAGTATATAAAATATAAGTATTACTATGTATTACTATATATAATACTTTATAAGTAATTTAATTCTATTATTAACTCTCTTATATCTTTTATTTTTACTAGGCTATTTAAAGTAATAACTATTAGGAAAAAAAGAATATTAAATAGTATTTTTATTCTTTATTATACTAACTTTAATTACTCTAAAACTAAGTATAAAATAGAAAAGTATTATATTTATAAAGTATAGAAGGAGCTTCTAATAGCTTTTTAAAATATAAAAAGTATCTTTTATAGGAGGTAAATAATAATAGGTCAATTAATAATTTAGATACTTCTTAATATATTAAAGATATAAATTAATAGAATATTTAATGGAATTATAAAGTCTTTAATAATTTATTAGAGTTTAGAATTCTGAGAAAGATAAGATTAAAAGACTTAGTTTAAAC
>JAXISO010000519.1:0-19323 GCA_036785465.1 Colletotrichum agaves | reverse complement strand
GAATTTTATTATATTTTAGGTTCTTAGTGTAGTTTCTTATAATTTTCTTAATAAGGCTAGGAGTAATTAATACTTAAGTAATAGCTGGGCTCTATAGCTCACTAATATAGTAGGTTTTATTATTAAAACTATTAATATTTACTACTTTAGTAAGTATATTCCCTTTCTTAAAATAATTTACTCTTCCTAAAGCTATAAGAATAAGTAGTCTGGATAATATATTAGGAATTATATTAAGCTTCCCTAGGATATAGTGGATTTAAAGGTTAAATTATAAAAGGTAGTTAGTTATATTTACTAGTTAAAGGTTAGCCTTATTTAAGTTAAGAATTCTTAATAAAGAGTGGGTAATAATATTATATATAGCTATATAATCCATAAGAATTTAAACTAGGTTATAATTAAATTATATAAGTTTTCTAAGTTTTTTAATAGCTTAGATAACTCCTATGACCTTAGCTTCTATAGCCTAGTACTACTTCTTTATTAGTATTATTGCCCTAGTAAGAAATAATATAGGCTAAATATGATTTTAAGTAATATTCTTGTTTAGGATTCCTCTACTATCCTATAGAATATCCAATTAAAATACTATAAAACTAAATCCTCCTTTATAAATATTAATCTTAAAAAAGAAATACTTTATTAAATTATAGTAGTACCTTATAACTTAGCTGTAAAGGTTTACTTATAGAGTATTAAAGGCCTTAATTTCCTTATTAATTGGCTTAAAACTTACCTTCTAAAATTATTTTATATATATATTATAATTTAGGCTAGTAGGAAGAAGGTTCTTATTATGAAGTTTTATTAAAAGGTTAGTCTTCCTCTATTATAAGGGTATAATAATAATATTAAATTATAGGATATTTTTGTGGAGTTATTCTATTATTTTAATATATTTCTTGAGGTTATAGAGATTTTTAGGGAACTTAAGCTACTAGAAGGCTATAATCTGATCTTTTGTCTGCCTTATTCTATCCCTATTGACTATGTAGTTAAGAAGTTTTACTAATTTAAATCTAATAAATAACTTTTTTAATAAAATGTGGACTTAATTATTATTTAGGATTTTAAGAATAATCCCAAGATACTAGAGATATTCCTCCTTACTACCACTAAAAATTATAATGTTATTAATATAGGTTTATATAAAGTATTAGTATTTATAGAAGAGTTTATCTATAAAGTATTAACTAAAGGTAGGAGAGTTCTTAAATCCTATAAGGATAATATTAGAAATTTTAATACTATAGGGATTAATTATTATTATTTAGTTATAATACTTAGAGTAAATTAGTAGTTAGTGGAAAAACCTTATAGTATTAAGAGTTATAATTCTTTTAGTACCTTGGATTGTGTTTATAATGTTGTTCTGGTTTGGAAGGGGGTAAGTATCTAGGATAACCTATTAATTAAGAGGGTAAAGATTTATAATAACTTAGGGTTTTTTAATATTCCTAACTTCCCTCTATACCACAAAAATAGGATAAGGTAGAGGTACTAGGGATTTATCTACTTAATCTATTTTCCCTTCTAAGTATATTTTACTATAAATCTTATTAATTTCCTTAAGATTCTTATAACTTAAGGGGTATACCCTTATTAATATTCTTTAATTTTACTATTTATTAATAAGCTTAATTTTTATATATTTATTATTAGGTATAGGGATAATTCCCTTATTATAATAGATATTATATTTCTTAAGTAAGGACTTTAGTAATTCCGTGAAGACTGGATCCGAATTATAGATTTTAATACTATAAGTACTAAAGATTAATAGTATATTATTAGGTTTCTTTAAATTATAGTCTAGGATTTTTAATTTTAGTACCTTATACTTACTAGGAGTTAGGGTTAGCTCCTCTACTAAATTAATATTAATATCCTCTTATATTATGATATTATAAATGTAATTGTTATTGAATTCTATAAAGTTATAGTCCTTATTAATAATTATTACTATGTTTCTAGCTGCCTCTGTGGTTATTCTATTAATCTGTTGCTCTGTTGTTATTCATAATATATTAGTTAATATATTATAAATTAGGGTAACTTTTAGGGTATTAATATTAATAGTTAAGTTGATGAGAAATATATACTTAGTATAGAAGTACTAGGTATCCTTCTTAAGTCCCTTAATTCATAGTAGGGGCTTAAATATAGTAGTAATAAATACCTTAGACTTTAGGGGAATCTTTACTTTATAAGTACTATTTACTCTCCTAGTAATATTTAGTTTTTAGTAATATATTATAGGAGCTTTTATATTAAATATAGAGTAGAATTTTATAGTGGATTTTATGAAGTTTATTAAGATCCTATGATCTTTATAGAATAGTATTCCTAATAAAAGCCTAGTGCCTAGGTTATTAACTACTCCTATAGTAATAATTATATATATATTAACTTAGATATTATTAATTTTACTAGGAATATAGAAGTTAAATATAATCTCCTTAGTAACCTAAAATATTAACTTAATAACTACTATTTTCCTTGGTTCTATAGTGTAGAATATTAAATTAATTATGAATTTTATAATTTAAGACTTCTTAATAAGAATTATACTTACTCTAGTATTAATATAGACCTCCTCTATAGGGCTTTTCTTATCCACCTTAATTTAAATATATAAATAAAATCTCTTAGGTGCTTTTATCTACTTATAAGGCTTCGGGATCATATTAATAACTTAGCCTTTATTAAACTTTAGTATAAAAATAAGTACCTTACTAATAAAATTAATAAAGTTATTATTATTATTATTAATAATTTAGTTAATATTTACTAGGCCTAGTACTTACTTATTAATCTATTCTACTTATATTATCTCTATTAGTTTAATTAGCTCTAGTAGGACTTTAATAATATTTTCAAGGATATATCTATTATTAATAAGGTAATTTATCTCATTTTTATTATTATTTTCCTCTTAAATAAATTTAGTATTATTACTTATTTACTCTAGTTAGTTATACTTAGTAATTCTCTTCCCATCTATATAAGTTTATAAGTTATTAAATGGCTTCCGGTCCTTCTAATTAATACATTTATTATTTTATTTATCCTAGTTATTTTACTAGTAAGGATATTAATATTACTAAGGTAGCTATTAATTCTAATTATAACTCTACTAAAAGTTACTATAACTATATTAATTATTAAAGTTATTACCCTATATAACTTCTTTAATAGGTTTAGAGAGATATACTCTTAATAATGGGGCTTAGAATTATTATCTTATTATAATATATTTTTTCTCTGCTATCCTGAGGAATTCCTTAATAATATTCTTAGATTTTAGCTTATAGAGGAATTATTAGAGGGCTAGGTTTACTATATTATAGAAAATTATAAAAAACTACTATATAAGTATTTAAATTCCTATTTATACTTATCCATACTTAAAATAATTCTAGGTAAATTTATGGATATTAATAGTACTAGTAATATTATCCACAGTGAATTTATTAATTTTAAGCTACTTAAGTACTTTAGTCTAGGTTAGCTTAAAATATTATTAGATTACTATTTATAGAGTAATAAAACCTCCTTCTATATATTAATATTATTTCTTAGGTTTAAGGTAATATTCCCACTAACTTAGGGCCTAACCCCTTAGGAGACTTAATTAATAGAAAATAATATCTTTAATAACATTAGAAATAATAGCTTTAGTATTAAGACTAAAGAATTAAAAGTTAATTTCCTTATAATAGGGTATATTTTAATTATAGAAAATAACCTCCTTATTATACTTACTATTTAGGTTAAATTAGAAAACTCTATATTATTATTAAGTTCTACTATTATAAAGTGAATACTATATATATAGAAAGCCTAGTTCTAGAGTAATAGTACTAGTTAATTAGGATAAATAAGTCTTAAGTAATTACTCTAGAGACTACTCTACTACTCTTATAAAGTCTAGTAAATTAATAATAGAAATTCCTATTAATAGGGTAATTAGGGGCTAATTCTAGAATCTTCCGTGGGGGCCTCCCAGGGGTAGAAAGGTAGGAGCCCCAGCTAGTAGCACTATTCATTACCCTAGTCTATTTATATTCACTATAAGTAAGTATAAATAATTAAAATTATTATAATTATTTAGAACTTATAATAGGGCTAGTATAAATTTTTTATTTATTATTTCTAAAGCTTAGTTTATTTCTATTAGGGGTCTTATAGGTCCCCCGTGAGTTTAATTAGTAGGAGTAATAATAATTAATTTTATTAGTACTCTAGGAGGTTAACTTAGAGTTAAGGAACTTTATTAGTTTAATAGGGTATTTAATTATAGTTCTATGAATTTACCCTAAGTAGTATAAATTCTCTCCTTATTACTAAGTATACTTAGAGAGGTTTATATTTTAAGGTATTCTCTAAAGTGGATAAGTTCCTTAGCTATAGTATTAAGGATCTTATTATAGAAGTAAGACTCTATAGGGAATCTATTATATTCTCCTACTTATACTATAAATTATACTATATTATTATAATTAATATTAAATTTATTAATTTTAGTATTAATACTAGTGTGAGTAATTATAGTGATATTAGTCTTAAATTTACTTATTATCTACTAAAAATTCTTAGAATCTAGGTATTTTCACTAGTATAAAATAAGGCTATATACTATGTTCTATATTACTAGTTTAAATACTAAGAATAAGTTCTCTATTATGCTGTTGGACTTCTTGGATATTAGGGGTAATTTCTCTTAGGTCTAAATTAAATAAGAGAACTTGTCGATTAGAAAACTAAAAAGAAAATAAATAGTCGTACTACTAAATATCATAGTCTTTCTATTAGAGCAAATTAATAGTAGAATAATAGAGACTATGAGAAGAATAGTAGAAAGACTACTAAGATAAATAATAATATATATAATATAATGGATGATAATTTGCTTAAATTAATAAACTAAAACTAGGGATAATAGCCTCTTTATATTCCCTGGGATCCTGTGGATCCTACTATTCCTTCTAATAATATTAGTGGAAAACTTATGATAACTTTATTCTTAAGATTTAAAATATATTAAGGGCTATTACTAAGTTATTATATTATCTCTTTAAAATTATAGAGCTTAATAATTATTTTATTATATATAATTTAAACCTTAGTAATATTAGTATCTCCTTTCTTAATTCTAACTTAGAGTTTATTATAGGTTTCTTTCTTAAGGCTTACCTTATTATTTAAATTAATAATTATTAGGGCTCCCTTAAATTCCTTAACTAGATTTATAGGCTACTTAAATAAAGAAGAGGTTCCCAGGGTAGGTAATTTAATAAAGGCACAGAATAATATTATATTTATTACTATTTAATAAATATTAATAGTTAACTTACTAAATAGGAATAATTAAAGTATTATAATTAGCCTATTTAATAATAAAGTTCTACTAATAAAAACTAAGAATTAATACTAACTAAATAATACTAGGGCTTATTAAGTAAAATCTTAAAAAATAAGTAACTCTAGTAATTAATTATAATTATCTTAAGGTTTCTATAGTATAAAAAGAGACTAAAAGTATCCTAAGGGATAATTATAAAATTAATTACTAAAGAGTTATAAAAGTATAGTCTTAAAGTAAACCTAAGCCTATACTATATATAAATTTAAAATAATTCTCTTATTATTAGAACTAATATTTAGTTATTAGTCTATAAGGGAGAATTACTCTTAGTATATTAATCTATACCCTTATTTTACCCTTAGGACTACTTATTAAAAGTTAGTCCTTCTTTATTATTATATAACCTATACTATAGTTCTTCTATACTAAGTAAGTCCTAAATATTCCCATGGTCCTATATATAAAGTATTATCCTAGCCACCTAGTATCCTTATAGGGGCTTCCTCACTAGTTATACCTTACGAGTCATAATAGTATTAGTACTCTTTAGAGTACTAGAAAAAAATATATTAATTTTAATACTTAGTATATATTTAAGTTCCCTCTTATAAGTTACTCTAGTAAGTTTAAGATCTTAAAAATACTACTTAAGATTAATAGAGTTAATTAAATTAGGCCCTAATTAGGTTCTAATAGGGCTAGTTAGTTTACCTAGTAAGAGTATTAATATAAGAGATAGCTTATTTATTAATAGGGGCTTAAGTAATTCTAGCTTTAAATTAAGTAATAAAGATATCCTAAAATAGGGTAGTAAAATCTACCATTATAAGGAGACTTATTAAGTAACTTAGTTAGTTATTTATTATAAATAGAATCCCGCGGAGGGATAGAAATAGAGTTAGTATTATTATTAGTATAATAATATAAGTAATATAGTAGTTTAAGTTTAGTTTTCTTAGTAAATTATTATTCTTTTAATTAGGTCTTTTAGGATTATATTTATAATAATATATCCAGTTATTTTAAGCTCTTTTCCTTTATTCTAAGGCCTATAAGTACAAAACTATAATACTATAATACTCTTATATAAATATGTGGGTGTATATAGTTTTATTATTCTTTGCTCCTATAGTATCCTTAGCCTATTTTAATTCTTATTTTTATAAAAAGGGGAATAAGAGTAATTAATACTTATCTCCTTAGAGGAGATATATTTAGTTATAACCTAGTAATTTAGAGTATATTAATTAATAATAAATATTATAAATATAAGTTTAAGAGTACTTATATAATATTAAATAATATTTATATTTTACTTATTCTTTTAAAGTTAGGTAATAATAATATTAAGTACTATAATAATAAATATACTAATTTAGTAGTATTAATTATAAAGATTTATAATTTTACTTAGTATAGAGCTTTTTATAATTAGATTATAAATTAGTATAATAATAGTATTAGGGATCTTAGGGTTCCCCTACCTAGAAATTAGTATTTTCTAGTTAATTATAACTATCTCTATTCTATTTATAATAGGTATATATTATACTTTTTACTTTTTTATAAGTAAGTCTTAATAAATAATTATATTATACTTTATATAAGTAACTAAGAGTCTAAGCTAGTATTATATTAGTAAGGGAGAAGATAAGGAAGAAAATAGTATAGAAACCTACACTAGTGTGCCACTAGTGGAAGCTAGTATAGTGTGAGTAGGGAGATTATAAAATTTAGGTTTTAGGGGCTATTAGTAAAATTAGTATAGGTAAGTGGCCTATACTAATAGTATGTGCTAAGAAAAATAAATAGGAGGAGAAGTTATTAAAAGGAGGGTAACTTATTCTATAGTTAAGAATATTCTAGCTATATCTAATAAATAGACTCTTTACTCTTTTGAGGGACTTAAGATTACCTACTACCGCAGCTGTCCATAAACCCTCAAGTATAGGCAGCCTAATAGTATACAGAGTCTCACCACCTCCCACGAAGAAATTCATAAAGCTAGAGAACCTAATACTAGTTATATAGTCTTTTCCAACCACTTATGCTCGTGCCCATTGGCGCTCCATACACGAATCCATTCTGCTGATCTTTAAAATTTGTGCACACGAAGGCATAGTATAAATAATAAGTATTCTATAATCCATCACCTAGGAACTTCTCCAGCTATTAGCCAATGAGAATACTAATTCCAAAACATTCAAGCCCTGTATTCTGATCTTGCTGAGTCTCATAGAATGGCGGCGCTTCTGCTTGGCTATTATAGACAATATATGCGCTATACAAGAAGTTATCCGGGTGAGTGACTTGTTGCTTATTGAGGATGAAGTTGATATGGTTCCTAATAGTATTGTTGTAGGGAGGGACAGCGGAGATTCGCAGGGCTTTCTCCCCAAAATCTCCAGCATAATGGACCAAACTGAAACCCTCGCTCTTCTGCTGCAGGCGTTGTCCATTTATTGTTGTCGTTGAGTTGATAGCTGCAGGATTGCTTCTCCTTCGTATTATGATCCTCTCGCCGGTGAAAAGGGTGTGCTTGGGAATCTCGACATAAACAAAATGGCTGGACCGCCGGGCACTCTGAGGAAAGAAACTATCCCACCCCTTATGCCAGAACAGAATTCGTTCAACAAGGCTGAAACCCCCGGGCTGCAGGATAGGCACCGAAGGTTGTAGGAGAAAATCGCCTCGAGTATTCGAATAAGTGACTTCGTCCCGAGATTCGATGCTGTATCACAATAAAGATTGCCGCGTCAGGACCAGACCTAAATCACAGCCATGACCACCCATCTGACTCAACTTCATCCAAGAAGAGGTGCTGCCGTGGGCCCATACATGGGCGTGCATTCTGGCTGCTAGACCATCTGTGGTGTTGCTGTAATGATTGTATAGATTGCCCAGGACTGCGAGACTCTGCGGCGAGGTTCCCTGGTTTATTAACTCGTAAGCCTCCGTCAACGAACCCTTATTGCTGTTCAAGCAACGGCGGACAAGGACTTCAAGGGGGCCGTAGGCGTACTTCTCCTCAGCGGCCTCGATGTAAGGATTGTTCCAGTGAACTCGATGTCACAAATTAGCGCCAAGGTCCGAAGCTGAGACCCCAACGACTGCCCAGAGGCTTGCCAGGGTGCATTGCATTTCCTGGGAAATTGACCCAGTTGAGTGGATTATCAGTGCGAGGGTTCACTACCTATCTCCAAGACAGCCCTATTGGGCTCGGTCAATGTGAAAGGTCCCCGTTCAAGAGGTCGATCGTGCGGATCATGCTTGGATGCTTGGATGCTTGGAGTGAGATGAACTATGAAGAATTGGTGTCTGAAAGACTACCGGTCGAATGTAAGCCTAGTAGTGGTCATGAGACGGCCATGTGAGCACAGAAAAAAAAAAAAAAAAAAGAAAAAACACCAGATCATGGGACGAACAGGAATGTGTCCGACAAACTACTGGTCGGGATTTAGCGGGGGATTCCAACACCCCCACCACTTGTCTTGAACACTACATAGACTCTAAGGAAGATAGAACTTTACTTTATCTAGGTTTTCTTTCTATATTGGCGTTTCGCCCTTCTGCCCCCACTTAACGATTGCAACTGAGTAAATGCATCGAGACCTAAGTTTCAGGAGTCATGTCATGTCCCCGCTGGCCGGGTCGCCCGCCATCGACCCAATACCTACCTTAGGTCGAATAAACCAGAGAATTCTAAACATGGCTGGGTGGCAAAAGGCACAAGAAAACCAGAGGATTCAAATACTCTTGCTGGAGTTTCCTACTATTGGTCTCTCATACCAGCGCTGAGGTGCTTATACCGAGTGGGCGTCCATATAGGGACCTAGCAACCAAAAACTCTAAATAAAATACAAAAGAATGTTGCACTCTTCCCTATGCATTCAGTTACCCTCCTAGTGGACCTTCTACACTAGCGCGATATGCTAAAAGACTAATTGTTAACTATTGCGATGGTCGGTCTGACTTGAGGACGAGATGAACCCGTCACCCATGACGAACGCACATTGATCTTGACACGACCAGGGTAGCCAGTCCAATGTCATTTATCTCGCCTCTTGCTAGCATTGGAGGGTTTGGAATCGTGAATAAGAGGACCGTATGATCATGAAGGGTACCAGAATTGTATAAAAACCCCTACGTGCGCTCCGCTCAGAGGAGCAAATTCACGACACATTTGATCCTCACCTCCTCTCATTTCATACGCTGCAGCGACTCTCGTCTTCAGAATTCAGATCACCGTCTCAAGTTTCACAACCGGGTGCTTCATCATAACAATACCCAAAATGCAATTCTCCAACACCATTATTGCCACTCTGACGATGGCCATCGCCACCTTCAGTGTTGGTGTCAACGGGCTATGTGGCCCACGCATAAAGCTATGCCACGGAGAGCTGAGCTACCGGTGCTATGATTACAACACGAACCAGCTGATATGCTGCGACACCCTTGAATGCACCCCGTAGACGAAAGCCAATAGTAAGACGATCATTCACCACAAGTATCTAGTCTTCGTTCGAGAGGAAAGGCTAACGGTTTGTGTCTAGTCCCTTGGTCTTGTGGACAGAACGTCTTGTGCTATAGAACAAGGAAATGATTTCCTGCTCCATAGCTTCCTATTCCGCAATACACTACATTGATATTATTTCGCAGCGTGTATTCAACGTCGAAGTCTTCCATATTAAGCCGAATACTCATATGCCTTAGTGGAGAACGGTTAGCCAGGATATCGCATGTTGAGTCTTTGATATGAGTGTTAGATACCAGGTCATGCCATGCGACGCCGGCATACTCAGATGCGCTCTTGCCATAGTGCGTAAAGCCAAGCTTCTGATAGTATGGCACGAGCCTATCGTACGTAAGGATGGAGATCCTATCAGCCTGGCCATCCTGTTTCAAGTACTCTATGTAGGACTTCATCAGCTTCTTGCCAAACCCAGATCTCTGGTGGGTTGGTGACACAGCCAATGAGTGAAGAGTAATGGTACGTCCTTGTGCATTATTTCCCACTTCAAACTGAGTGGTCGGATATTCTTTCCACTTGGGAGGAACAGCCATGTCCTCATCTCTGACAACTCTGGACGGTGACTTGGTAGCTATCACGTGTGCGATAAGCCGGTCATTGGCAGAACCGTCAAGGGCAGCGGAAAGTATGGGAATGTCCTCGCTCGGCTTGGTTACAGAAGAGTCTGGCTTGCCCTCTGGAATAAAAAGTCCCAGGCATAGATCGGGGCAGACACTCAGCCGGTACTCGATCTGTTAACTCTGGTTAGCCCCCGATAGCATAAAGAAACAATGAAATAAAACCTCTGCGACTGCTGGGCGACCAATGAATAATAGAGAGACCGGATGTAGAGTCGAAGACTCGGATGCGTGCAGTGACTGAGATGGAATTGGATTCCCACCTTTTCAGGAGTTGCTGCCTCAGCCGGCGGGAAAGCCGCGGACTCAACATCAATGCAACAGTTGAGATCGCCGACTGACAATGGGCGGATATAGAGTGCCATCTTGTTAGTGCTCTCTTGCGTGTAGGTGCGTTGACGTGCTGAGGAACGATGTACGTTCGATTGAATGATTGCGGTTGTTGATAGACGTCTTAAACCCCCAGTGGGGTGGAGTTGTTTGTTGAGTTGAAAGGAGTAAAGGACACGCAGGGCAGAAAAACATTGAATTAAGTCGAAATGTATCTTGCATGTGGCTTAGGCGTGGAGGCTGTTGAAGAGATCCCTTGACCACTGTAAATCTCTATTGGTCAATGGCAGCCGGTGTGGGCTGCGCCTTGGGGGACTGTGGCTGGTTGTGAGGGGAATTAGGTCGGCAACATTCCAATGCCTGGAGCTTAAGCAATTGCATAGCTGTAATGTGAGGCAAAGCCTATAGCTGGTTACTTCTGCGGCTGAATGGCACACATCTGTTGGTGATACTACAACTGTGCGAATCTACGATATATTTGTGTGAGCGAGGTTTTGATATTGGGGTTTTCGAGACGAACATGCCACAGTCAAGTGACCTCAACTGGAGATATACAGCCTGATATTAAGTGCACCTAAGTATAATATGTAAGATAGATCTATTTCTCGCTAGTAACTTCGTTGCAAACTTTGCTGTGGGAATTTCTGAAAATTCTTAAGTTTTGTTGCCAAAGCGTTATTTGGTTTGAAGTCTCAAGGAACAATAGCCTTGTATAATGCGTTTGCACGCCATCGTTCCTCCAAGCATATTCAAGGGCAGAATTTAACTAGTTTAAGAAATAATAAGAATGAAGTTCAAGTGTTATATGGGACCAATATACTGCGTTTTAAAACCGGTGAATAGGCTTAACAGCAATAACTCTATCAACTAACGAAATGCATTCTATAAGTAGTCTCTATCTTTGTCCTCAGGTCATCAGTCGATTTACACATCACAGTGAATAAGCACTCATAGAATTATCGTAGCATATACTAGTATCCGCCCAAGAGATGCCGTTGTTACTTCGTTGGCGATACTAAGCTGAAGTCGTACCATCACAAGACTTCGCTAATTCCCTCCAGTGCGATGGCGCTGGAGTGGTGAATTCTAAAGAGAAACACAGCGGTATATATTGCTTGACTCGAGAACTCAGGTCCAATTCCTGAATCGATTTTAGGATCCAACTATGCGACCACGTGGCTAAAAAAAGAAAACAGGTTGTAGGTTAGAGTATAGTTCAAATGAGGGTAGCAAAGGACCTGCTAAGGCCTATTTTAGCTCGGTGAAATCGAGGTATTCTGAGGCACTTTCGATTGCTAGTGACCAACTAAGCTCCAACAAGAATAAGAGGGTTCAAAGGCTTGATGGTTTGCTGCAGATATCTTGGTATCGCTTGCACGGAATACGACGTCAACGGTCTATGATTCATCGACGGAAGAGCTTTTTGGACAGGCCTATTCTTCACCGCTCTAGACATGCATGTGAATTTAGACATGCGTTCTCACCCCTGATTTATCAAAAGCTCGTGATAATGCGACGCGGGTTTGACTCACGTCTCTGTAATACCGCTAGACCCGAGCTCTCGGCGGTGCACTGATCAGTACGGGAACAGCACCTCGGCTCGCAGCATTGTACCGAGCATGTCCGACTGTCGATATTCGCCGTAAGATTTAGCGGGTCACTTGAGCACATCCCCCGACGTCGTCTAACTCTAAACAGTAATAGCCGAGGCTGTTCCAATGTGCGCGCGTCATGATGGAAGACCCCCTGATTAGATTAGACTTCTAGGGTAGCCGGTTCGGCCGACGATGGGAGTTCGTACAAAACCTTACGGGCGCCTTTCTACTCACAATCTATCCTTTCCCAGTCTGATCCTGCAAATCTCATTCCACTCCCCAACGCCTTCGCATCTAATCAGTCATCATGCCGAATACCCCAGACTGGGTCAAGAAGCTCAAGCCTTCGGGCCCTCAGGGCTCAGAGCTCCTTGCTCAGGAGAGAGCGAAGTCCAACCTCAACATCGACCAATTGGCAACCTTTATGTTCACCAACGAAGCTCTTGAGCGCAACGAGAGGATACTCAACATCTTGAAGGCCGACCCCGTCTTTGACAAGACTCAAAATTACTTCCGCGGGCGCGAAGCACGCATCGAGGCTTCACTGGCAAGGGGCAAGCGATTGTTTCAGTTGAACCAAAAGCACAAGTGGTCCCAAGATGAGTATCAGGTTGCCAATGAGCTCATCAGTGAGCCGACGCCCTACGGTCTGCATGCGAGCATGTTTCTCGTGACCCTTCGCGAACAGGGTACACCGGAGCAACACAAGATATTCCTTGAGCCCGCCGAGAACTACGAAATTATCGGCTGCTATGCTCAGACCGAGCTTGGTCACGGATCGAACGTCCGTGGTCTCGAGACTACAGCAACATGGGACCCGACAGACAGAACCTTCGTCGTGCACTCGCCTCAATTGACAGCCTCCAAATGGTGGATTGGCTCTCTGGGCAAGATGGCTACTCACGCCGTCGTTATGGCTCAACTCATCATTGATGGGAAGACCCGCGGCCCCCACCCCTTCGTTGTACCGGTTCGGGACAAGAACACGCACGAGGCACTCCCGAACGTTCATGTTGGCGACATAGGTCCCAAATTTGGATATAACACCATGGATAACGGTTTCCTCCTGTTGAACAAAGTCAAAATTCCGCATAACCACATGCTCGCACGCTTTTCCTCCGTTGACCCTCAAACTGGGAAGTACAGCCGTCCCGCCAACCCTTCACTGGTGTACGGAACTCTCACCTGGGTGCGCTCCAATATTGTGCTGCAAGCAGGATCCGTTCTCGCGAAGGGCGTCACCATTGCAACCAGGTACTGCGCTGTGCGTCGTCAGTTCCAAGACCGCGATGCGCCGGCGAATGAACCCGGCGAGAACCAGGTGCTCAACTACACAATGGTACAGATTCGACTTCTGCCGTTGCTCGCCGCAACCTTTGCCCTTCACTTTACCGGCCGCGGCATGATCAATCTGTACAATGAAAACCAGAAACGCATGAGCGCCGATGCTGGAAAGCTTAGTGATGCAACTCGCAACCCTGGACCCGAGGAGCTCAACCCAGGCACCGACCTGCTCGCAGATCTGCATGCGACCTCTTGCGCCCTGAAGGCATACGGCTCGACTGTCGCAGGTGAGGGCCTCGAGGTCTGCCGTCGTGCATGTGGTGGTCATGGCTACTCGTCATTCAGCGGTATCGGCTCGTGGTATGCTGATTATTTGCCGACTTTGACCTGGGAGGGTGACAACTACATGCTCACCCAGCAAGTGTCCCGATACCTGCTCAAGTCCGCCCGAGCAGTTCTCAAGGGCAAGGCTGGTAACAATGACACGGCTAGAATCCTGTCCGAGTTCCTTAGACGCAGGGATATTGGTGCAGCCTTCGACGTGCTTGGCTCCGACGACGACCTCGTTGCTGCTTTTGCTTGGCGTGTCTCTTTCCTGACGTTCGAGGCTCTTCGCCACAGAGACGAGGACAAGCAGTCTTGGAACAGTCTGCTTGTTGACTTCTGGCGTCTAAGCACCGCCCACGCGCAGTACATGGTTGTTAAGAACTTCCGTGAGGTCCTTATTGGCAAGGCTACGATAGACCAGCTTGACAAGGACACTGTTGGCTTGCTGCACAAGTTGTTCAGACTGCACGCCCTTCACACCCTTGAGCGTGAGGCCAGCGAGTTCTACAGCTCAGCTGCTGTAACTGTGCGCCAGATTACGCTGGCGAGAACCAAGGCCGTGATGAATTTGCTGGAGGAAATCAGGCCGCATGCGGTGAGGTTGGTTGATGCTTGGAAGTTTGATGACTGGGTTCTGGATAGTAGCTTAGGCCGATACGACGGAAATGTGTATGAGGATATGTTCAAGCGGGCGAGCGAGGATAACCCGCTCAACAGCATTACATTTGATCCTTACCCAAATAGTAAGGTGTTATTTAAGAAGGACGAGAGGAAAAACCTTAGAAGTAAATTATAGAGAGTAGAATATACTTAGATAGTTAGACTAAGAAATATCTAAAAGAGAATTTTTTACTTATATTTTTCTTAGTTATTAAATAGATTAACTACTTATATATATTAATAAAACTATTATTATTAATAATTCTATAAATATATATATGTATTTTATAATTTATATAATTTATAACAGTTTTAAAAGCAGCTTTATAAATTATTATTATTATTATTATATTATTTAATACTCTTATTTACCTCTAGAAGTATAAAGTATTTATACTAGGAGGCTACTAAGAATATATATTTATATATAATAATAAAAAGTAAGTATATATTTTAATAAATATAGTTTAAATATATATAAGGTTAAAAGGCTTTATAATATATTCCCTATATAATATATTATATATATATAATATAAGAAAGTAAAATATAATAATAGAGTATATATAAAGAGAGGTAGAAGTATTAATAGTAATAATTAATATCCCTTATATAAGTAAATATTACTTAAGAGATATATAGTGAAATGGGCTAAGGATACTATAGGAGTAAAGAATAATAAAACTATATATACCTATATATTTATATAAGAGTATTATAGTATTATAGTTTTATATTTATAGGCTTTAGAATAAAGGAAAAGAGCTTAAAATAACTGGATATATTATTATAGACATAATTCTAAAAGATTTAATTAAAAGAATAATAATTCACTGAGAAAACTAAACTTAAACTACTATATTACTTGTACTATTATGCTAATAATAATACTAACTCTATTTTTATTCCTCTATAGAATTCTATTTATAATAAATAATTAACTAAGTTACTTAATAAGTCTCCTTATAATAGTAGATCTTACTACCCTGTTTTAATTGTCCCCTATAGTCTTACCTTAATAACTTATAAGGTAGATTATATATAAAAAGGAAAACCTAAAATAAAAGAAATCTTAATATAAAGGAAAAAAGTCTATTTAATAACCTAATATCTCCTATATTCTTATTATAAATATAATTACTTCTTATATAGGCTATATTATTTATTATAGTATTACTTTAAGATATTCTCCTCTATAGGTTTATAAGCCTTATTCTATTTATATTCTTACTTATACTAACCCTAATTATACTATTTATTTAATTATGAGAAGTAATAATTATAGTTATTATTAGGGATATAATTCTTTATTTATTACTAGTAATTAATATACTTATTAATATAATTCTCCTACTTTTTATAAGTAGGCTTAAAAGTATTAGTTAACTCTAGGTAAGTAGGTTATTCTTTAGTAATAATAGTCCTATTTACTAATGGAGCTAGTGGGCTTGGGCTTAGAGTAGGTATTTTTAGTTTCTAGTGTGGTAGTATTTCCTTCTTTATAGGTTTATAAGGGTCTAGAGGGGTTTTCCCTAAATTTAAAAAATTAGAGTTATTATTATTAATTAAATTAGGGACTATACTAGGTAGTATTATTAATTCATTTTCTAGGTTTATAATAGGGAAATTCTCTAGAATATTAGGAGTAGTAGGTAATATAATATAATTATTAGGTTTATTAAGTAGACCTAAGTGGTAGTAGTTTGTGAAGGTCCTAGTGAGTAGCCTAGGTAATTTAGGAGGAGGTAAGTAAGTTACTTCTCTATTCTTTAAGGGCTATATTTTACTAGTAGTATTATTAGTTTCTATTTTAAGTAGGTTTATTTTAGGTATATAAAGAGCTTTATTATTATATATTATAGGGTAATAAGTAAACTCTATAGTAATTTTTAAGATATAATAATTAATTAATTTTAAATATTTTATTATATAGGGTCCTAGCTTTATTATTATAGAGACTAAATTATTAATAATCCCTTCTCTTATATAGGCTTAAACTTAATTCACTACTTTAAAACTATAAATCTAGTTATTATTTTATTTAGCTTAGAAACTAACTTTTATATTATATAAAAGGAGTTTATAAAAATTACTAGGAGCCCTAAGGTATTTATAGTATAAATAGAGATTATTTATAATCTTAATAAAATACTAGTTAGATTCCTTAATTTATATAGAATTTATATAGTAGGCTATACCCCTTTATTAATTTACTACTATTATAACCTAGTAATTACTACTAAGTTATAAGTAGAATATTATAATATTTAATTAGACTAGGAGGTCTTAGTGGGAATTATGGATATTATAGGTTAATACTTGGAATTTATTAGAGGAGGTAGCTTAAGTCTCCTAAGTAATTTATTATTCTAGGGTCTATATTTATTTATTTAATTCTTAGGTATTAAGCTTAGTTAAATAATATATATTTTCTATTTTAAGGAAGTTATTATAGGTAAGGTAGCCTTAAGTATTATAGAGACTTATGAGGTAGTACTAAGTTACTTTAGTGGGCTACTTAGCTTACTCTCTAGTTATATTAAATTCTTAGTAGAATTTAGTTTATAAAGATAATATTAAATTATTATTACTTTTAATAAATTAGTTAAATATATAGTTATTTTCTTTCTTATTCTTTAGAAATTTAATATTACCTCTAGGGCTAGTAAGAGAGGGCTCTAGGTTACTATAGGGATTATTAATGTGGATGGGGCTTTTAGGGTTAGAGGCCCTATAAGGGCTTTAGTTCGCCTATGTGGAAGGCTTCTTTTTATATAGGTTGAATACTCTCTCACTAATTTATTAATTCTTTTACTTAAGAAAGGTAAGAATATTATTCCTCTATTTATAGTTCTAAATAGTATTAATTATGGGGTAATTCTTAATAATAGGTCTTGCCCCTGTGGATTTATTAATAGTAGGACTTGGGGTTAGGTTTAGGTTTATTAAGAGCTAAATAGGCTTATTAATTAGTATAAAGGCTCTAGGAATTTGGATATTAAGTGTGGATAATTTAGGGTCTAGGTTAAGGTTATTAAGGTTATTAAGATAAAGTTAAGTTATTGTCCCCTTAGCTGGGTCTTTTGTGTTAGTTATAGCTTTATTCTAAGTATGGATTATTTATTATAGTTTCCTATTAAATAGTTAATTATTAATTTCTTGAATATAGTTATTCTGCTTGGACTTTTTACTAGGTATTAAGAATTTTATGTTTTTTTATTTAGGGTTTATTAAATAAAATTTAGTAGTAATTCTTCTAGCCCACGAGAATAGAATCTCTTTAATAGGAGAGTTAGCCTGGATTTTAATATAGCCTAGCCTTATGGACTAATGGATTTATTTAAGGTAGTGAATACTAAATACTTATAGTTAATTTAGAGAGAGCTAGGGAACTTAAATAATATCTACTTATTATTTGAGAATAATTTATATATAGTTAATAGATTTATAAATAGTTATTATAAATATAATTAAGGCTTTTAGTCTTAATTTAATATTTCTATTTTATTAAAAGTTATTATAGAAGAAAGACTGTTCTGTAAGTTGGTTGATGAGGAGTCCTAAGTAATAAATAATATTCTCTTAGTTATTTACCTTTATAGTTATTTATAGGAGAAAGACTATAAGGTTATATTTGTATATTACCTCTTTATTTTTCTTTATTATATTATTATTAGTAGTGATATAGTGTTTAACTAAGTTAATTTTATTCTTAATATTATATGTAATAAGTTAGAAATTGCCCTCTATATTAAATATAATTAGTAATATTTTAGCCTAAATAGACCCTTATAAATTAAATAAATTAATAATAGATACTATACTAGCTTGGATAGTCTTGAACTATGTGGGCTAATACTTCTTAATATACTTAGTTTATTAAAAATAAATATAGAGTAGAGTTACTGGTGAATTGGGATAGAGTTACTTAAGTTACTTATACTTGAGACTTATATTAGGTAGTAGGTTATATTATAATTAGGAAGGGGTAGACTAGTTTAGTAAGTAATTATTATTAATTCTTAGTATTAGGATATTAGTAGTAGTTTTCTAGAGAAGGGAATTAGTAGGCTTATAAGTATTCTTTAAAATAATACTATTTTATTTAGTGTATTTAGGCTAGGTTACTTTATAAAGAATATTATAAAGCTTCTTTTTTGCCTAAAAATTAGGTCTTCTAGAGAGTATTTTTCCTTATAAAGCTATTATTATAGAAGAATTAACTAAGGTTATTATAGACTTAATTAGAGATATAGGAAAGAGAGAGAGTAAGTAAGTAAAGTAGTGTGGGTTATGGGTTAATATTTAAAGGTAATATAAGTTTACTTAGTAATAAATAACCTCTAAGGGGTAAGGGTAAATATTATTAGGTTTATAAAGGGATCTTTAATTATAAAAGAACTTAGTTATACTATTAAATAGGTTTATGAGAGATTAAATTTATTTGTGTTATAGGAAAAAGGGCTATTTATATAGGGAGAATTTAGTGGGCTACTAATTTACTATTGTGGTAGAATAAAGGGTATAGATGAGATATTAGGTAGTTAACTAGGGTAGTTAATAAGGTTACTATTTATCTTATTTAATTAATAATTAGTAATTTAAAAG
>JAXISO010000518.1:0-19325 GCA_036785465.1 Colletotrichum agaves | reverse complement strand
TTATAACTTTTATAACTTTTATAACTTTTATAACTTTTATAACTTTTATAACTTTTATAACTTTTATAACTTTTATAACTTTTATAACTTTTATAACTTTTATAACTTTTATAACTTTTATAACTTTTATAACTTTGATAACGTTTATAACTTTTATAATTATTTTAAACTAAATAAATATTTAATAATATTCTTACTAAAGAAATTATTTTATCTCTAAATACTAATAAAGCTTTTTATTTATAGGGCAGCTTTTAAATTAGGTATAGTTTTTTATTAATAAGGCAGCTTCCAAAATAGGTATAGCTTTCTATTAGTAGGGTAGCTTCTAAAATAAGTATGGTTTTTTATTGGTAGGGTAGATTCTAAAATAGGTATAGTTTTCCATTAGTGGGGCAATATACTGGATTAGGAATCCTTATTTATTAATAAGGTAAAAGGGTATATATTTACTTTTTCTCTCTTTAACTTCTTTTATTAATAACTAAAATAACTAGGCTAGGTATTAAAGAATAGTTTAAAGCTACTAAATAAGGAATATTTCCTTTAAATCCTTATATAATAATATATATATATATATATAAACCTTTCTATCTTACCCTACTACTTATCTTTCTCTCTAAGTCTATACTAATGAATTCTAGTTAAGGAAGTTAGGGAAGAATATATTATTTATTAAAGTAAATTTAGAATCTAGTATAATACTAAGCTCTTAAAGGTTTTATATTAGAGTAATAATAATAAAAAGTTAATACTACTATTATAGTTACTTTGAGGGTTCCTTTTAGTTAGAAATAAAGAAAGAACATAATAATTAATAAGACTAAGTTATTAGAAATTAAGAGGAATTTAAGGTAATTGGAATTAGGCCTTAGTAAAATAATACTTATACTATTTAATATATAATAATATAAAAACTAGGACTGAAACTAGAAATAAAATTATTATATTATTATTACGTTTAATTATAAGTTTTATAAGACTTAAATATAATTATTAATTATTAAATAGAATTATAGGGTTAAAAGTACTAAAATAAATATATATATTAGTAATATAAAGTTCTCTAAGTGTTAGGTAAAAAGTATAATTATAAAATAAAAATAAATATAATTAAGACTTAATTATATAGAATAAACTTAATATTAATATTAAGTTTAATTTAATTTTGAATTTATTATTATAATTATTATTTTGAAAAGTATAGAGAAAAGCTATAAGGTTTATATAATGTATTAATTATATTAGAACTTTATATTCATAACTTTATTATATAAAAATAAACCTTTCTATAAAATATAACCTTTAACTCAAACTTAAAAAGAATAAAGTAAAGACTAGTAAGGCGTACCCCTTTCAAAGAAAGCCTAACTATTAATTATATAATATTCCCTATTTCTTATATAACAATAATTAGGGAAATTAGTATTATATAAATAATAAAAATATAAACTTGTATTTATTATTTCTAAAGAGAACCCGTAATTCTTAATTACCTTAAGCTAAGACTAGGTAATAAACTAACCTCCTAGTAATATTTCGTAGCCTAGTAGTAACGCTTTACTTGGAATAATCAATATCTTTTCAGGCACTTATTTGTGATAGCCTCTGCCTCTGCAGTAAGGAATAGGGTACGTCCTGCTCAAACAGACCTTGAAGAAACCTGTGACCCAGTGGAAGTTGCCGTATTGCTCGTTCGTGTGGGTACTAGACTGCCAGCGCTCCTTGGTCACACCACCGTTTTCGCATATGCTAAAAGCCGTCCCATATATGCGATGGGTCCAAGGCTGGCTAATGATGACGCCGTAGAATCCGTCGGGGACGGTGTATGTAATGGTAGTTGAATCACTAGTGCTCCAGGTTTCCTGGTAGTCGATACTGAAAGTGGATCCGATGCCCTCAACACTGATACCAAAAGACTCTTGAACACTGATGGAGTTGGATAGCGAGTAGCCGGTTTCGACAGCGATGCTTACCGCAGCTTTCACTGCTTGGACGGCTGGGGAGATTTGGACGTCCCAGTCGAGGATGTCGGATTGGCTGTCGATAGAGTACTCGACGCTGCGTCTTCCGCAGTCCCGGGCCTCAAGGGATGCTTGGGCCTTGAGGGGGGAGGGAGCCTTGACCTCGTCGCTGCCGTAGACCAGAGCGCCAGAATCGATGAGGGTCTGAAGCTCATCTTCCTTGACAACCTTGTATAACCCGTGAACGCCGAACACAATCACGTCATCGTGGGCGAGGGCCAGAGACAGGTTGGATGAAAGTAGGTCAGTGATGTTCTTGGATGCCTTGGATGTAGGCATGGCCGCGGCAAGTGTTATCAGGGCAAAGGGGGCCGTGAATCTCATGTTTTCGAGATGAGGAAAAGTGCTTTGGAATAATGTTGAGGTGTTAGAGAGAAGCTGGAGAAGTTATGCTTAAGTCTGTGTAAGTTACTAGTAGCCTTGATAAATTAGGGGAGGCTTTAGTATTATATTTATATTCTCTTGAGTAAACAAGCTCAATGTAAGTATTATTTTTATTTTATTTATAATAATTCCTTTATAACTCTATAAAGGTAGCCTAGTTAGTTTTAGCTATACTAATTATAATTATAATAGCTATAGTTTTTTATTATAGCTATTAATTATTAAGTTTTAAAAAGAATAATAAAGAGTAGCTAGTTTAGTTTTATATGGAATACCTCAAGATATAATTACTAGTAAAGTTAATAATAAGGATAACTTAATTCTCTTAATTAATTTCCCTAACTAAGTAGAGTACTAATTTAAGTACCCAATTAAATATTGCTCTATTTACACGTGGCATAGCCATTTAAAGGTATCTTTTTTACTTATAAGTAGGTTAGAATTTATATTAGAGTTTTGAATTTCGAGTATTTAAGAACTTTAAAGTTTATTATACTTTACTTAGACTAGTTAACTCTAAATAATTAAGTTACTAGGTACCCCTAGCTATTTAATAAAATATAAATAGCTTTATATAAATAAAAGCTTTAACTTAGTAGATTCTTACAATAATAATAATAAAAAACCGATTTAATAGTCTAAGTCTAATATGTCTTAACTTTGATCTTTAATATTTAGTGGAGACTAGGCGGATTCTATTATGTACTCTTCTAGTACTTGCTGCTATCCATTGTAATCAGCTATTGTTCCAACGAACTTTGGCGCGAGGTAGACATGGCCATGGCTCATGAACCGGTTACACCCTGGTGCATGGTGACCATTCAATTGAGACGGCTTGAAATATACCTTGTTTGTGGTATGGAAGAGCTAGCTGGGCCCTAAAGTTGGCGGTGGTGGTGAGTCGGTATAGAATCTTGGTATAAAACCAAAGTAATCCCTCCATCACCAACGGTCAGTACGCATCTAAACTCGCAAGCCATTTGAAGCATTTCATAGGCCCTAAGCCTCTCTGAATATTGCACACTTCTTGTGTTACCTCATAACCTTAAGTTATATCTACCTCCCAAGATGCGCTTTCAGTTTTGTTCCTTGGCGGCCACCGCCTTCCTTGGCCTTTATGCGTAAGTTGTAGCCCACCCACCATCCGTAACTCGACATGGTCATTGCGAGTATTGGGTGGATGCTGACATCTGAGTCTTCTCAAGTGAGGCAAGATGGCATTATTCATGCACTTGCCATAATGACGGAATGTACGTCTGGCGCCTCACCGCAGCGGCCTGTACTGCCTACAATGCCCACATCGACAAAACAGTAAGCCAATTCAGCTCGTTTCCAAACCCACGTGCTTCCGCTGACGCATGCTGCATCAGTGGCCTGGCACCAAGAACCATGTTTCATACATCACCAAGACTGGACGGGTGAGTAATCGCTCCCCCAAACAATGTGTGATTATGAAGTACGGTGCTGCAAATCGACAGTCAGCTCAGATATGCCTAGTGCACCTCAAACGATGGAGATGGTAATGTTATTGATGGTGATACGATGAAGGAGATTTGTAAGAACAGTAAGTAATATTCCGGTGTAACTTCCTTGCCGCATCGCGCACAACTGACGGTTCCAATTTGTGCACTTGCAGCGGCCGAGAGTGGCTTTCCGTGTCCTGTCTATAATCCCCAGCCCTGTAAGGCGGACAAAGATGGTGTGGAGTCGTACTGTGACTAGACTGGAGATATAACTATAGTGTACTAATGGGAAGTTTCCTAGGATAGACTTGATAGTTACAAAGTGATTAAAGAAATATATTATTATATTTATAGAATTATTTAAATTTTAAATAAAATTACAATAAAAGTATAATGTTTATATATAATTTATGAATTTGAATTAAAAATTATATTAATATAATTAAGGTAGTTCTTAGCTTAAATAATATAATTCTATGTAAGAAATTATTATATTATTTAAATAGTAAATATACACGTTAGGATTTAAATAAAGTTAAATATAATAAGTACTTTTTCTGTTAAAAATAAGTGATATTTCTTATATCCTGACATAGAATTCTTAATAGGAATTTAAATTTATAATTTATTCTTTAAAGTAGGTAAAGAAAGTAATAAACTATAAAGCCTGATTATATTATAATTATAAGTATAGAGATATAAAGTTAATATAACCTTATTCTATTAAGGTATTAGCTTTTATATTAAGATTATTCCATTAAGGTAATAGCTTTTATATTAAGTTTATTGTATTAAGGTATTAGCCTTTATATTAAGTTTATTCCATTAGGTATATTCAGAAATAAAGTATAATTCTTTAATATGCTTTCTATAAACTATATAAAATATAAGGAATAGTTATAATATTCTGTATTATTAACTTAGCCTTTAAAGATCTATTTATATTTAATTTATTAGAGTGTTTATGGAAAACTTAATACTTCTAACATCCAGAAAGATTTATAAGGTTTAACAAAGGTACTTTAATACTTTCCTAACTTTATATAATCTTAAGGTTTATAAGATTATTTAAACTTAATATAGTTAATAGTAAAGTAAAATGAATAAAATATATTCTATCTTTTATTTAATATAATAAATCTTTAAATAAAACTATATATTATGGAGGCTATAAAAGTGAACTTAGAATACCTTTTATAAATATATAAGTAATTTAATTATAAAACGTCTCATGTATTTTAGGCTTCGAAAATATAAAAACCTTACCTCTTTAATTTAATATATTTTAAATATAGTCCTAAACTCTAAACCTTTCAAGTTACTTTAATTAATAACCTTTAGATAATTAAAGTCTATTTCTAAAGCTTATATAATACTCTTTATACTTAAATAGTGGTTTTAAGGTTTTGGCTTATTATTTAAGATGGAATTAATATATTATAACCTATAAAGTATAGTTAAGACAAAATATATAAATATAGAAATAAGTATAAACGTAAAATATAAGAGTTTATATATATTTATATTATTATAAGAGTATTGAAAAAGTATTCGCCTTATTTAGAGGAATAAACTATTTTTATTTATTTACCTTAATTCTTTTATTTATAAGAAAGAGGTTTAATAACTTTAAGGTATAAGCTTTATAACTCTATTAATAAAGGACTATTACTAACTTAATATCTAACGCTATTAGGATAAGGCTATTCCTAATATAGTAAATAAACCTAGTAATAGAAGACTAGTTCTATTCTATTATATAAGTATACTAATAAAGGAATACTCTTAATTTTTAATTTAATATATAAATCTACTATTGACAGCTTAATATTTATAAAGTATATAAATTTCTTATTATGAAGTTTATTTAACTAAGTAACTATAAATCTTCTTTAAATATAAATAGTATTAACTATTTACTCTTAAGTATAAATTACTAGTTCATTATATATAATACTAGGGAACTAAGGGGTATTATTAGTTTAAAGAATAGACCTTTAATTTAGATGAGTTCTGTCGCGGGACTAGTAGTATTAGCACAGCCTAATTAGTACTTCACAGCTACCAGGTAGCTTAGTCAGGCCCCAATAAGCCTAACTAGGTATATATACTAGACTTATAGCCGTACTTCCTATTAATATAATTAAGCCTTCTTTAAATTATTTAACCCTGTGTATACCTATAAGTTTACTATAATTATAAGCCTAGCTCTAACTAGATAATTTATCTCTAAACCCCTCCTCTATTTTCTTAAGACTACTAAAGTATATAAGAGAGACTTTATTTCTCCTTATACTATTTATTAAATAATTTAATACTTACTATCTATATTAAAATAAATACTTCTACTAAATAGGTTATTATTAATTATACCCTAAAAATAAGGGATAATTAGCTAACTTAGTAGGTATTTTTTTAATATTATACCTAATTCTAGGGAATCTAAGAGAAAATTAACCTAAATACTAAGCCACAAAAGGAACTAATTATAACTAATAATTTACCTCCTATAATTAAATTATTCATTACTAAAGAGAATAAAAGACACTAATAATAATACTAGACTACCCTCACAGAGTACCAACTTACTCTCTAGACAACTTAAAAAGCACTCCCAGAGAGTACTCTAGAACTACTAGCTCTAACAGAGCCACCAAGACCAATACCTATTACAAAGAATAATATCTATAGTAACTAGTAGGATACTCTTAAGATATATATAACTAATCTAGTAAGTATAAATATAGTCCTTACTAGCTACTATAACTACTAGAACTATTTAGAGAAGTCAATACATATTAATATTCTAAAACTAAGACACCTTAATATAATACATACAAGTGACAATTCACTTTAAGGGATACTAAACTCCCTAAGAAAGAAACTTATACCCACTATAACTACCTCTAATATATATATAATTACTAAGTATAATATAATCTTATAAAAAGTATCTACTAATATAAGTATTATACACTAAATCTCTAATTAGGAAGTATATTATACTTAATACCTCCTATAAAATATTCCTTAGGTTAAAAGTACTAATATAACTTTGGATTTTCTTAATATAATTAAAAGCCACTTTGTACTAGAATAGGTAGAAAACACATATTATAAAATTCAAAAAGTAAAAACTCTAAGTTAAATACTAATAACTTTAAAGGAAGTAGCAATAGTATTTAGCACCATTATTCATTTTAGTAACATCACTAAAAAGTCTATATAGTTATCCAGCCACTTTTCAACCTTCACTAAACAGTCTAATATAGCTTCCACATCATCTTAAGATAACCCAAACTTAAAATATCCTTATAGCTAGATCCATCCTTAGCCCACAAAAATATATAGCCACATTAAATATATACTTACTAGGCACTCTAAAAGGAGAATTTAAGCTAGTGAGAATAGGAATATTAAAATTAAAAGGGAAATTTTCAATACAAACAAATAAAAGGGGCTTAAGAATACCTATAAAGCTAAAGACTAAATTATACCCAAAGGGAAGGCCACAATAACCCTCACTAAATCAAAAGCGGGGTCCACAGAGCCTACTAATACACCTAGGAAGCAGCAAAACTTCCCTAGCAAGGTAGTTACCTTCTTATCAATTAATCCAGCTCTAAGCAACCTTAAATCACAGCCCCTAAGTATCTTTAGTACCCTTAGAACTTTAATTCACCCATTCTTCAGAAGTATAGCCATAAATACTTATAGTACTATACATTTAATAAATAATATATCTCTACTTAAACCTAGAATATTTATTACTAAGGCTAGTACCCACTATATATAATATAGAATAAGTAAACTATTAATTCTTAGTACTAGAATATATATTATAAAAAATATTTTAACTAGTCCACATAAACTACTCTTAGAGAATTTAATATTAAAGAATATAATATATATAAAAGATTTTCATATTAATATTATTTCAAAAATACTTACTAAATATATTAATATATAGTATTATAAGTAGAATAATACTCTCTACTATAAATAAATAACCAATAGTATTACTCTTTATTAACTCACACACCAAGCCAATATTATACTCTTCAAATATAAGCCACTTTCTAATTACTCTTTTTCGCGAATCCCAACTAGTTTAGTAGGTATAATTATATACACTAGAGCCTCTAATACTTATTATATATATCTATTAAGAGAGCCTAGAACCAACCACACTATAAACACTATTTTATAATATCTCTATACTAGTTATTTAGAACCTAAGGTACTCTCTAAATTAATTTACATAATAAGGGGGGTAAGGGTTATAGGACCTATAAAGATTTAATATAAGACTTACTTAAAAGCTCGCACTTATTGGATTATCTCAAGACACTTATTAAAAAACTAATCCCCATACTCTTTCTAGCATATTACCTAGGACTTATTTAATTACCCTAGTAGTAAGTATAGAAATAGGTTATAACTACTTATAATTAAAAATAAATTCACTAGAATAAAATAGGGCTTTATATTACTAAATAAATAATAAGAGAGTATTACTAAAGTAATTTATTATTTTAAGGTATAAGTCACTAGGCAATTTTAATTTAGTATTTATAAAATACAATAAGATCTAAAATACACTATTATAAGTATACTAGAACCAATAACTTTCAAAGAATAAATAGAGTAGTCTAGAATTAATTTAAAAACCCCTCTTATAAATACTAAGGAACCTATTAAAGGTATTAAAAAGGCTAGTAAAGAAGTTATTAATAAGGGGCTTATTATATTAATTAGTACTAACCTACTAAAAAAAATATAGACAGAATTAGTATTAATAATAATTTATATTAATAATAACTATCCACAGGTATTAAAGAACTAGAAATCACTAAATTAAGTACTATCAGAATAGCTTTAATAATATAGGAGCTATATTATTATTAATTTAGCCTAGGACCTACAACTATATTTTAGTAGACTATATATATATAAGTATAAGGCTTATATCCTATTTTATAACTACAAAGTAGGTAATAAACAATAGGACTTTAAAACTAAGGCACACACATATATGGGATATTTAGTTAGTTACTACCCCCGGACTTATAACCTTTTTCAGATTTAAATACCTACTCTTAATAGAGTAGTTATTTCACACAATATTACATTTAATAAAATATTATTTTATAACAAGGAAAATTCCACAGTTAAAATTACAACTAATAAAGTAAATAAATTACTTAATAAACTATAAGTTAAATTACTATATCCAATTATAATTCTTAAGGCACTTGGGGAGTATAATAACCTAATAATATCTCCACTAAACACAAATAGTATTCCTTAAGAAGAGTTATAAATAATTAACACATCTCAAAATATTAAGTATACCCCCCTAAAATTAGAGACTAGTAGTAGACTCCTTTCCCTAAATTCTATACTATTTCCTAAAGGTATACTAAGTAGAGTTATAGGAGTAGACAGTAAAAATAATTCAAATACTAGATAAACTAGTAATTAATAAAGTAATTCCTAAGACCCTAGAAAGGGCACTAAGGAACCCTATAGTACTACTAGACAAAAGGAGACCAACCTAACTACTAATAATAAATAACTAGAATTAAACATATATTAAATAGTTTCTATAATAATAGGTAAGGAGGCTACTATAGTTAATAATAGTAGAGATAAGTTTAAATAGCCCCTAGAAAAGTAAAAATATACTTATAAAGTCTATAGACTATTAATAAAGTATAATTAGAAACTTACTAAGCTTAGGAGTAGAGAATTAGAAGAACCTCCTTAAATTATATTTATAAGTTAATTTAGTAATAAGGTTAACCTAACTTATAAACCCCTTAAAAGTTTTAAACTTTTCTTAGAATATATAAACCCTTTACTTTAGGACTTATTATTCACAATATTTCTACTTAATTAGTAAATTATACTATAGAAGTAGGACTTAGAGTATATTACTCTATATTTTATTATTATAAGTACTAGTGAAAAACAACTAAAACAAACAATACCCACAAAATAAATACTAGACACTATAGAGAAAATACAATATCATTAAAATACCCTTCCCAACCCTCCTACAAAATAGAAAAATATATACTAGGTTAATAAACCTCTCCAGATAATATGGAAAGACATAGTGCGCACTAAGATAAATAAAATAGAGTCTTTAGGCACTTAGGAAATTATTAATTAGCATAAAGCAACAACAAAACCCATACTACTTAAATAGGTTTTCTCCTATAAATTCAATAAAGACAATTACCTAGATTACTATAAAGCATAAGTAATTACACAAGGGGATATATAGGCTGCGGACACTCTCCAAAATACCTATATAATAACTTTAATAGTATGATTCTTTAGGATATTTATAGTAATTACTACCCAATTTAATCTTAAAGTACATTAATTTAATATAGTAAATACCTTTCTTAATATAAATATAAATCCCAAGGCTAAACCTATTTATAACTATCTTCCTAATAACTTTAAGTAAAGTAGTAAATATATCAAGATTATTAAAGCACTTTATAGATTACGGACCACGCCATTATTATAGTATAAACACCTATTATTAATTCTACTTAAGGTGGGTATAGTTTAATATAAATTTAAGCTATATATATTCTACACTAAAAATAAAAAAGTCTAGATTATATTCTATATTAATAATATATTATTAATAAATTATACTAATAATAGCGAGATAACTACTAAACTACTTAAGAAAGTACAAATAGTTATTAAGCTAGTTAACTAAGGGCTAGTAAAATAGTACTTAGGAATATAAGTTATCCATTAGTATAATAAATATAAAGTCATTTTAGTATATAACTCTTATATTAATAAGGTTATAAAGTAATTTAACCTCTATAAGGGATAATACTTATATATCCCTTTATATAAAGAGTTTATTAAATTTAAAGGCTAAGTAATAAAAGAGTAAATTAAAGAATTCTAGGAGAAAGTTAGCTCTATATTATATATAGTAATTATAGTTCAACCTAATATAGCCTTCACAGTTACTTATCTTTCTAGGTTTCTTATAAACCTATTATTATAATATATAATAACTACTAATAATATAATCTAATACTTATATAGAACTTATTACCTTAGATTATAATATAGTAATAAGGGGGGTAAGACTTAAGTACTTTTAATTACTAAAGATACCTCTTTTACAAATAATAAAAATACAAGACAATTATCATAGGAATTAATAATCTCCCTATTTAGAGGACTAGTTATCTAGAAAGCTAGCAAATAATTAATAATAACTACTAGTACAATAGAAGTAGAATTACTTACTCTCTCTAAAACAGTACGGGAGTTAATCACACTTAAACAATTTTTTAAAGACCTCACACTTAATATTAGTAATACCTAAAAAATTAACTATAATAACTAGTAAATAATTAGACTAATTATTAATAAGTTAGAATAATTATTAATATAATTAAAGTATATTAATATATAAAATATATAATTAAAATAAGAGTATAAAAATAGAGTATTTAAAGTAATTTACTTACTAACTAACCTAATACCTACTAATAAACTTATAAAAGTCCTTATTAGAGTAAAATTTAAGCATTTTAGAGACTTATTAAATTTAGTAAATACATAATACATTATTAATAGAAAAAGAGTTAAGTAAATAGAGTTAAATTCAGGCCCAAAGGCTACATATACCAACACAAGCAATACCCTATAAATAGGCTAATAAATACTAAGTAATTCCATTAATTTATTAATAATTCTATTATTCCTTTATATACTATTTACTAAATTATATAAAAACTATAAACTATATTTACTCTTAGGGATAAAAAGTATTATAAATTACTTAATAAGTATTAGAGAATTCAGGGTATAAGAGACCCTAAATAGCTATTAAATAGACTTTATACTTACTAGGCACTATAAGAGTTATATAAAGACTATAACCAGGAGTACTACTAGGAGTAGTACTAGTATAGAGAGGATAGCTAGGGGTCATAGGCACAGGGCTAGTCTCAGTATTACTAAGGTCCTTAGGAATAATAACCTTATAAATATCCCAATAAATATTAGTAAACCTCTAAGAATTATTAATCAAAATACTAGTATAATTAAGAAGAGAGAAATATACCTTATAATATACTTTATTAGTAGAATTACTAATTTTATAAAGAATTTAATATAGGTACTAAATAGCCTTAATAGCCTCTAAAGGAATTAAAGTATAAAATTAATTACCTTTTATATACTACTAATAGTACTTAATATATTTCTTTTTATAATAATTATAATAAAAGTACTTATTCTTACCCTAGAGAGTAGACTTTATATAAATATAATAGGGCATATATTTATCCCCACACTCTTTAACTAACTCATTATTATTATTATTATCTTTATTACTTTCCTTAATAAGTACCTTAGGCGCGGGAGTAGAAGAAATAGGGGGAGTAATAAGTACTAGAGCACTCTTAGGCTTAGGGGTAAGTACTAGAGTTATAATAAGGGGAGTAAGAACTACTAGAGTAGGTATTAAGGACTCTAGAACTAGTATAATAGTTAGCTAGTCTTATACACTACTTACTAAAACCATAAAAGAAATTAGAATAATATAAATATTATCTAACTCCTACTAATTAATATCCTCAACCTAGACTAGTATAGAATAAGTATAGTATTTACTTAAATAGTTCTTAGAAAAGTTAGGGGATACATCTCCATTAGAATTAGTAACCATCTCTTAAATACTATAAGGATAGTAGTGGGCATTATGAGAGGAATCTATAAAAATTAGTACTTTTCTCATAAATACTTATAGTACCTACTACTAAAACTAATAGTAAAATAAACTTATACTTCTTAAGAATTAGGGCTATTTTAAAGGAAATTAATACTATATTAATAATTAATTATAATAATATTAATAAGGCTATAAAATTATTTAATATATATAATTACTAATTATATAGACTAAAGAGGAAAAAAAAGGATTTATAAAAATTATATAGGTTAATATTATTTAATATTAACTAAGGTATTTAAGCTATAGTAGCTAACTAAAAAGAGTAAATTACTAAATAATTAATAAGGTAAGAATAAAACACTTTATTATACCTACCTTATATTAAGTTATAATAATTTACTATTACTAGGTTAATAAAGCAGTTAATAAACAATACCACAAAGGCATTACACAAGCACTAAAAAATCTAGTACAATAACCTAGAAGTATGGATAAAGGGCCTTAATTTATTTTTAGATCTATTATTCACATTCATTTTACATCTTCCACAATATATAATTATACTATTTACCAGCACAATTGGGGGGTATATCATGGGACTAATAGTATTAGCACAGCCTAATCAGCACTTCATAACTACTAGGTGGCTTAGTTAGGCCCTAATAAGCCTAACTAGGTATATATACTAAACTCATAGCCACACTTCCCATTAATATAATTAAGCCTTCTTTAAACTATTTAACCCCGTGCGTGCCCGCGAGTCTGCCACAAGTTCTAATATAAATAATCTTTTTCTAAACTTATATATTTCCTTATATTACCTTCTATAATAATTTAGAATAATTATAGTTTCTTTATTTATAACTTAGACTAATAGAATAATCTTATAATATAACTTAATTTAGGGAGACTATAAAGTATTTAATAATTATAAATTAATAACCTAATATAGTTATTATTAATAGTAAAAGTATTATAAATAACTTTAATTAATATATTAATTACTTAAGCTTTTAACTTTATTACCTATAACTTTCTATTAATATATTTACTATTATAAGTTAACCATAGAAAAAGAAATATTACTAATAAACTTTAAATTTTATATTAATTTAAATAGCTTTAATAATATATCTTCTATTATAGCCTTTTTAAGAAGCTATTATAACTCTCACTAAATAATAAATAACCCCTATAGAATAGAGAAGTAAAGCTATTAAATATAGTAGAAAAGTATATTAGTATTTATATAATATAGTAATAGAGGGTGTGTGGAAAGGGGGGTTAAAGATAGTTGGATTTAGGAAGCAGGGGTATGAAGTGAGGGTAGGGCTCTTATAGCCCACACTACACACACATCCGAGACGAAGTGCGCAGCAGCGAGGCACAAGCCCTATTATAATACCCCCCCCTAACTTTATATAAGAATATAAAGCTATAAATAAACTAACTAACTAATATATTATATAAATAAAATATAGAATAAGTATAATCTATTTTATAATATAATAAACTACCTAGTTTTTTAGTCCTATAATCTCTATACTTAATAGTTCTTATAGTTTCTTACTTTATAACCAAAATATTATACTAGTAATAAGTCAACTAGCTCCTCTAAATACTATAAACTACCTAGCTATTTAACCCTATAACTCGTATACTTATTACCCCTTATAACCTATTACTCTATAGCTTAAATAATATATTAGAGTTACTTAAAAAATAAATAATATTTAGTAAGTAATACTTATTAATAGGGTTATTATTATTAGTATTATATTACTATTCTCTTTTAGCTATCCTATTAAGTATAATATATTATAAAATAACTTAAACTTATTAAATTATAAGAATTAACTCCTCTAAATATTATAGATTACCTAGTTATTTAATCCTATAACCTCTATACTTAGTAGTTCTTATAGTTTATTACTCTATAGTCTAAACTATATATTAGAGTCTCCTAAAAGAATAGTATTATAAATATTATTAATTATAATAAATAGTACTAGGTTATTATATTTATTAGTATATAACCTAGGCTATATATATAGTAAATTTAATAAGTATTAATTACTAGGCTTTAACTTTATTTAGAAAAAATATAATAAATATATTATTAGTATTATACTACTCTATATATAATAAAAGGGACTATAAAAGAATTATTTTAAATTAGGATTCTTTAAGTTAGGCTTATAATTGTGGTATTGGATAGTATATGGAAAGGGGGGTTGAAGATAGTTGGATTTAGGAAGTAGGGGTATAAAGTGAGGGTAGGGCTCTTATAGCCCACACTGCACACACATCCGAGACGAAGTGCGCAGCAGCGAGGCACGAGCCCTATTACGATATATAAGTAAGTTAAATAAAGGTTAAATATATTAAAAGCTATACTTATAACTATAATATATAGAAATATATATTTAAAACTAAGGAATAAAGCTTTAGAGTATATTTAAATATTATTCTTAATACTATACTTTTTATGAAGTAAGTTACTATTTATTTCTAATTATATAAGTAAGGAACGGAAGATATAAGTAAGTATTCTCTATACTAAGTATATAGGGCTCTGTAATTAAATTAACTAGTAAATATAAAGCCTCTAATTTACTATAAAGAAAAATAAATATATTAACTATAGTAGCTATTTTCTATAGAGTCTTCTATATTATATTAACTTATATATATAGTAGGGTAATGTAACTCTAGCTAACTACTTTAGTAACTAATTCTTAAAGAGAAAAATAAGTAGTAGGGTAAGATGGAAAGGTTTATAAATATATATATATTATAATATAGAGATTTAAAGAAAGCTTTCCTTATTTAGTAACTTAAAACTATTTCTTAATATCTAGCTTAGTTATTTAGCTATTAATAAAAGAGATTAAAGGGGATAAAAGATATACCTTTTTACTCTACTAATAAATAAGGATTCCTGATTTAGTATATTACCCCATAGAAAGAAAACTATATCTATTTTAGAAGTTACCCTATTAATAGAAAACTATACTTATGCTAATATATAGCCCTATTAATAAAACACTATATTTAAAGCTAAATGATTCCTTTAGTAACAATACTATTAAATATTTACTATTAACTATAAATTCTATATTTTAGATTTATAAAGGTATAATTTAATAGATACTTTTCTAAATCTAAAATAACTAGTTTTATAAAAATAGTTAAATTGTACTATAAAGGCTATAAAGGCTATAAAGCCTATAAAAGCTATAAAAGTTATAATAGTTATAAGAATTATAGAGGCTCAAAAGACTATAAAGATCACGGAGCTTATAGAAACTATAGAGATTATAGAGACTATAACTCTTAAAGACTATATTCTACTATGTATATATTATTATATTATAATTATATTAATTCCCCTATTAACTAGAGCTATAGAACTACTAATTTAATTAAAACCTAGTATTTATTATAATCTCTTATAAAGCCTAGTAGTATAAACTTCTCTAAGCCCCATAACCTTAAACTAAAACTACTCTTACTTACTCTAAATTTTCCTACTCTCCTTATTAACACTCTACTCCCTACACTAAAGATTCTTATTACTATTTTATTTAACTTAATACTATAATATACAGCCTAGATCTTCCATAAAATATAGCCTAATATAATATATATAATATACCTAGCCTGTTATTATAATTATAAGTACTCCCTATATAAGATTTATAAGTTTACTATAAATTATAATCATATAGCTATAGTATTATAAAAGGAAAACCAGAAAAGGCTAATAAGTATAAGTATTATCTTTTACTTCACTATTCAATTATATAATATAGGGTATAATTCACCTAATATCCCTAAAGGTAGGGTAAATATATCCTATTAGTATTTACCTAGTTAATATAATAATCCTAACTTACTATATTCTAAGTTTTAACCTTCTTTCTCTCCTTTACCTATATTATTACTACTCCTACTACTATACCATAATATATATTTCTATATTATAGCTTAATACTAAGATATTTAGTATTATTATAGCTACTGTTATATTCTTTCCTAATACTCTTACTGCTAGTTAATTTAGTAGGCTTAGTAGTACCTACTTTGAATTTACAGAGAGTTATTATAGCCTTTCTATTAAATATAATATAACCTTTAGGTTTTAGGGTAGTCTTTAGGCCTATTTACTTATTTATATTAAAAATGTCTCTTGTAATTTTAATATTCCTATTCTTACTAGCCTAAACTCTCTTTATTATTTACCTAGTAACTATATATTTAATATAATTATATACTTTAGTAGACTATAAATAAATTTAATTATATACATATTTAAGTTTAGGTTATTTTAAGGTATAGTAAAGCTATATAAGAATATTTAATAAGGATTAAGAAGTAGCTAGTTAACTATAAAAACGTTTTAGTAATATTACTAGAATAAATAATAGTGCTAAATACTATTACTATATTCTATATCATTACTAGTATTTAGCCTAGAGCTTTTACTTTTTAAATTTTATAATATATACTTTTCGCCTAGCTAGGTATAAAGTAGCTTTTAATTATATTAACAAATACTTTTTATAGAATTATATTATATTTAGTAGTATATAAGTATTAAAAGTAATTATAGTAAGTATAAGTTTCTTTCTTAGAGACTTTAGTATTTCTTAAAGTAGATTATTACTTATATATATTATATATATTATATATATTATATTAAGGTATTTTAACACTAAAATAATAATATATATTAATTTCTCTAAATAAGTCTAGTAATTATAGTAGCTAGTAAGAGTTATATTTATACTTATTAAGTTAATTAAAGATATTTAAAGTATATTCTATTAATTACTATAAATATTATTCCTCATAATAAGTAATAGCTTTAGTAGCTCTACTAGAATTTATAAGTCTAGATTACTTTCTAAGAGTACTTTCTAAGTTATTTAATATTATAGTTTATTATAAATAGTTAAATTAACTGGGCTAGTATACTAGAGTATATTATATTAAGTAAGTTCTTAACTAAGGAGGAAAAGAAAAGTCTACTATAAAGTAGGCGTGAGGTCCTAGCCTTATAAGCTGCGGCTTATAAGGCCCTATTTATATAATTATAGTCACATAACCCGCGAGTTAATACCCCAGGGATCCAAGAAATACCTAGAAAGCTAGTACTATAATATTATCCCTCCCTTTTAATAGTATTACTATTTATAATAAAACTCCTTATTTAAGTAATATAATAGTTTTCCCTTAAGTTACTAAGTTATTATTTAAATACTTAGTAAATACCTTTCTATTAAGAAAGGTTATTTTAAACTAGTACCTATAAGGGGAAATAGGGGGAAAGGAAACGTAGCCCCTGGACAATTTTACTAATATTATACTATTAGGACAAAATACTATAATTTTATTAAAAGAAAAGAAAATTAATATTAATTAATTAAATATTTCCTTAAATTAATTCTAAGCTATATACCCAAATTAATAACTATTACTAAGCTTAGACCCCAGATATTATTTCTAGTTAATAATAAGGTAACTACTACCTATTAACTAGTAATAAATAAATTAATAAATCCATTATATATTACCATTAAACTATAACTTTAAAAATCTAGTAGGTTAATACTCTATAAATAATAAACTAATTTCTAATTCTAATAACCCTAGTATACTAAAGAGTAAATATTAGTAGTAATTATTCTAATAATATAACTAACTAGGCAAAACTAGTAAGGACCTTCTTAACTACTTAGTAATTAATCACTAATTATATAGAGGACACTTAATCTCTATTCTATTAAACTCCCTAATCTAATAAAGCCTCATTTAGAGGAAACCTAATAAGCTTCTTACCTATTATACTAGTTACTAGGCTACCATAATACTTATTTAAATTACTAGTATTAATTATTATTTACTATATATATAATATACCTATATAAATAAGCCCTAAAGATAATATATAATTATCTAGACTAATAAAGTCTTATAAATAATAAAAGGCTCCTATATTAATTATTACTAAAATAATTAAAAGAGGGAATATAACTTTTATAAATCTCACTACTAATTCTATTTCTACTAAAGTTAGTCTTAACTTGTTCCCTAATATAGGGAGTTTATATAGTAATGTATTAGGGTAAAACTTAGACTAATTAGGTAATTATTTACTTAATTAATAAATACATTTTTAATAGTAAATAAATAGGAAGAGGAGATAACTATATTAGGGATACTTAGTATTATAATACATATTAAAACATATATATAAATAATAGTATCTAAATTAATTATAAGGTCCACTAAAATCAGCTAGGAGCTTAATATAGTATAAACCTTAATTTATTACCTTATAAAGGTTATATAAAATCTTAGATTTCAAATATTAGAAATTACCCTCCTACTTTCACTTAACTATATTTTTAATAATACTTAAATAAATATAAATAATAATAAAATAAGTAAAGAAATAATTAAATAGATTCTTTATATTATATAACTAAATTAGAAGGAAAATACTAATACTATATTTATAAATATAAAAAATTATCATTACCTATTTAGTATTGATATCCTAAGTATTATAATATATAATTATTTCTACTATTAATTACTCTAATCTTTTAATCCCATATACTAGCTCTTTAGGTATTCTAGCCTCTAGGAAGGCCACTTTATTAAATAGTTAAATTAGGGTTATTCTATTAAATATTCTTACCCTTAGGAATTATA
>JAXISO010000517.1:0-19380 GCA_036785465.1 Colletotrichum agaves | reverse complement strand
TTACATTACTTAATAATCTTTATATTTTATATTTTTATACTTAATAGTTATATTTTAAATACTTACTTACTACTTACTTAATATTCATCATTTCTAATCTTAGTATTCAAATTATATAAATTTATTCTCTATAGCTTTAATATATTTAAATTTAATATATAAATATATAGCTTCTTAGTAAATTAATATTATTTATAAACTATTAATAAATATATAATATATAAAGTTTTATTATTATTATTATTATTATTATTATAACTAAATAAAGTCTCTCTTATTTTTAAGATTCTTATTAATATTATAATATAAAATATATTTTCTTTATTAGTTTACTTATAGTCTTTTAATTCTTAAGTAATTCATATAGTAAATTTAAACTTAATACTATTAAGAATATCTATTTTACTTTTATTTAAACTTTATAAAGTTTATATTTTTAAATAAAATACTTTTAAGCTTTTAAGATTTTAATATTAATATTAAAACTTAAATTATTTTTTAATTATATTTATAAAGTTTATTTAAAACTAATAATACTCTTTACTTTATATTCATATTCTTATTATTAAGTTAAGGAATTTAATTATACTTCTCATTAATTTACTTTAATTCAAAGTTACGTACTTTATCTTTTACTATATTATTACTTTTATAATTTTCTTTTATACTAGTACTATAAATTAGACTTCTAGATATCTATCCACTATTCTCCGTGTAATACCAAGTACATTACACATATTGTGTCTCTCTACCTCTCCTTTAGAGTCGGAAGTTCTCGTGCTTATTGCAACCGGCCTACGGAATCACTTCTTAGCTTACATGTGAATTGGCTTTGAGTAGGTAGCCATGGCAGCCTCCTTGAAAGCCTCAGCCAGGGTAGGATGAGCGTGGCAAGTACGGGCAATGTCTTCACTCGAGGCGCCGTACTCGAGCGCAAGGGTAGCCTCAGCAATCATCTCTCCGGCGTTAGGTCCCACAATGTGCACACCCAGAAGTCTGTCAGTCTCGGGATCGGCTAGCATCTTAACCATACCCTCCGTGTCCATATTGGTCTTGGCACGAGAGTTGGCGCTGAAGGGGAAAGAGCCTACGCGGTAGGGAACGTTCTGTGACTTGAGGTCCTGCTCGCTTTGGCCAACCCATGCGACCTCGGGGTAGGTGTACATAACGGAGGGGATAACGCCGTAGTTGACGTGACCGTAGCCCTTCTTGATGTACTCGACAACCGCAACGGCCTCCTCCTCGGCCTTGTGCGCGAGCATGGGGCCGAAGGTAGCATCGCCAACGCAGCGGATGTGGGGGATCTTTGTGCGGTACTCCGAGTCGATAATGACACGTCCACGCTCATCAACCTCGAGTCCTATGTTCTCCAGACCAAGACCGATGGTGTACGGCTTGCGTCCGATAGCAACTAGGACAACGTCGGCCTCGAGCTACGAGTGGAGAAAAATTAGTTGGCCTCATGTGACTGGGGAAACATGAATACCTACAGTATCGGCCTTGGCCCCCTTGGCAGCATCAATATCAAGCTTGACCTTGTCGCCACTCTTGTCGCCGCTAACGACCTTGGTGCTGGTCTTGAAGTTGATGCCTTGCTTCTTCAAGATCTTTTGGGTGCTCTTGGAGATCTCGGCGTCCATCCCGGGGCCGCCAATCTGGTTTAGGAATTCAACAACGGTAACCTTGCTGCCGAGACGGGACCAGACGGAAGCCATTTCAAGACCAATGATACCACCACCGATGACAACAAGGGACTCGGGAATCTTCTCCAGGGCCAGCGCACCAGTGCTGGTAACGACGCGCTTCTCATCGATCTCCAGGCCCGGGAAGGGAGTTGCCTCGCTCCCAGTGGCAATCAGAATGTTCTTTCCGCGGACAGAGGTTTCTCCGCCCTCGTTCAGATCGACCTTGATCTCGTTCTCGCTGGCAAAGGAGCCGGAGCCCTTGATGTACTCGACGCCATTTTTCTTGAAGAGGAATTCAACACCCTTGGTGAGGCTACCGACAGCGGTGTCCTTGGCTTTCATGAACTGTTCGAGGTTCAACTTGACGTCGGACACTTCGATCCCGCGGTTTTTGGTGTCGTGCTGGATGGTGTGATAAAGATGAGAGTTGTTGAGGAGGGCCTTGGAGGGAATGCAGCCGACGTTGAGGCAGGTCCCGCCCAAGGTACCGCGCTTCTCGATACAGGTGACCTAGCCGCAGTTCAGTCCAACTTATACAACTACTATACTCCAGCGCCGCCCTGACGGGTGTGCGCAGCCAACAAGGTTTACCTTCATGCCCTCCTGACCAGCCTTGATGGCGGCGACATAGCCGGCAACACCACCACCAATGATGACAAGGTCTTTCTCTTCTGCGAGTGTTGTGCAATTAGTTGGGGCTGATTAGGACCGAGGACGCCAGAAGCTAGACGCACCAGAGGCGGAGGCGTATGCGCGGCTCCATCTCGATAACTGGGATGGAACAAAAGCAGGGAGGCTAGTAGAGAAGTGCGTCAGTGTCTGGAGCCCCTGTGGCAAGGGCTTTGGTTGAGCGAAGCTGGTAGGAGCAAGGAAGTCTTACGAGGTGTGTTTCCGGAAAGCCGACCTCGCTGCGGTACGGGGTAGCAAGCGACTGGACATCATGTTGGTGACTGATACCGGAGGGAAGGCTCGGGGATCAAAAGGTTATGAAGAACACAAATCAAAGCGGACGGCGAGGGTGAGTGAGAGGGAGAGGGAGAGGAAGAGATTGCGACACAATTTCGCGATTTCGAAGGGTGGTTGAATTGACCGGAAGAGAAACAAGCCGCAAGTGTTGGAGCTTGCAATTTTTCGAGTTCACTGACCACTAATGTATTGTGGACTTTTCTTGGGGTGCTAAGGTAAGTACCTATTTCAGGTGCGTTACCATATCCTCGCCGGTATGTACCTCCTCCAAGGTACCCACCCACCGCGTCTCCCAGGTTCCGGTAAAACGCTCATGCGAGGCCGCCTTCCCACCGTTCTTCCGTGATCTCCCGCGTTTAGGCGATATTAGCCGCCGTCTGCTCCGGCCGTTCATCCGCTTCTTTTCGCGTTGTTGATCATTCAAATGACACGGTTAGTACAAGGTGACCGTTACATCAACCTCCCATCTCACCCATGTTGATTACATTTTTGAAACTTGTCTCATCATGCCTTCAACGCGATGTCTGTATTTCTCTCTATAATTCGCCGTCATGCGCCGGCTTCTGTAATAGCTGTTCCGCGATCTTGCAGGCATGCTTGACCTTCTTGTTACCTTTCTTAATATCAACTAGATCCGTGTCCCGCACCTTTTTCCGCAGGAAATATCCCACGCTACGCGCGAGCTCAGGTGCCATGCCGCTGGGGAACGGCACGCTCAGAGCTTGCTCCAAAGCCTTGTCCTTGACACGCAAGCACTCTTGCAGTACGGTGATGAGCATCACCTCCACAAACAAACTCGTCATATTTTTGATGTAGGCGAGATTCACAGCTTTCAAGAGTCCAAGGCTGACCGAGCCATCTGCAACCAAGCTTCCGACCATTTTGGCTGTGTTGATGAGCCGACGATCATCAACAGCCTCTTCGTCTTCCTCCTCCGCCTCCTCCCCGAACAAAGGTTCACCAAGTCTTCTGAACAACGTCCAGACGGTGTCTTGGAAAGCATGCTTGATGCGCAAGTCGCTGCAGAACTTTTTGGCCACGAGCGTGTAGTATGGATTATAGTGCAGCTGCGCTCCAGAACATTGAACTAACACGTTCGCTACCTCGCGGCGGTTGTATTTGTTCAGCTTCAGCTTCAGAATCCGCGTGTAGGCGTCCTGATAATCAGCAGCGGCGACAAGGGCGACAAAGATGGCGCGCCGAACATCAGTATTCATGCCCTGCTCTCGCGCAAGCTGGGCGTAATCGGGGGCGACGAGGTCATCGACATCAGCGATGGAAATGTCGCCGTCGCCGTCACTGTTGCCGTCCGCGTTACCTGTACCTCGGCCTGGGGGTTCCGCACTATATTGGGAGGAATTCTGTTTCGCATCGTTGGGCCCTGTGCCTGCCCAGCTGGCGCCTACCAGCCACCATTTGCCAGTCTTGTCGGCGTTCTCAATGTCCTTAAGCCCGATTCGCAAGGGTTCTGTCGCCTTCAGCTTCTGTGTATCGAGCGAACCAAGTACTTTCTTCATGCGCGTGACATGCTCATTCAAAATTGCCAAGTCTTGTGCGCCGGCTTTCAGCTTGTTGTTCTTCAAGTCGCTAATGGTTTCAATCATGAATTTGGTGCGGACAGTGAGATTGTTCTGTCCAATTCTGGCGACGGCGGGGCGAATAAGTCTCACAATATCCTTGAGAGCCAAAGGATCATCCTTACGCAATTGAGGACCAGCCACGCGTACAATTCGCAGTAAGAGTTCGGCGTTCAATTCCGAGAGATCCCCCAGAAGAAGCCGCACTAGATCGAACATGAGGTTGCTGCTGATGACGCGGAAAATGTACATTTCTGCTAGGACTGTGACCAAGTTGGAGGTCTCCTTGGTGGGAATCCGTTCCTCCTTGGCCGCTGTGGCCGCCTTTGACTTTTCTTGCTGGAATCGTTCCACAGACGTTGTCAGGAAATGTGCAGCAAAATCGACGCCGATGACTTTGTATAACGCTGCGACAAAGCCAGCAGACAGGACCAGTAGTGTATCGGGCTTGCTCGTGGGATCACAGATTTGCGCCATCAGAAGACCTGTCAAGATGTTGTTCACATGGCCTCTTGCGTGGTCGCGATAAACACTCTCGATCTCGCCGACGATGGACGTAAGGTTTGCCTCGGCGACTCTGTTGACTGGACCCTGTAATTTTCGGCGAATCTGTGCTTCCATGTTGGCATCTCCTCCCATCTTAGCCCGAATCGAGGGCGGAATATACTTTGTCGGTAAAGCGCCAGCTGCGACTGGTGGCAAGTAAGGATTTTCTCTGGCCCGTTTGGCGGGCGCCGTTTTCTCTTCTTCCTCCGAACGGAAGCCCTCAACGGATCCTTGGGAGCTGACCGTATCTTGGCCTTCTTCTTCTTCCTCTTTCTTCTCCTCCTCTCCGACTTCGCCGAGACCGTCATCATCGCGCATGAGATCGTCGTCATGTGTATCGCTGTCCTCATTGCCCGAAGTCTTAGGACGAGTGCCGCCGGCCCTCCTCCTCTTTTGCGCCAGCCATTGCTTGTATCCGCTGCTCTGTTCCCTGGCCTCCTCTGAATCGCTTTCCTCACTGAGTTCGCCCAGAATATCGTCCAACCCGTCTTCCTTGAACGATTTTGGTAGCGACTTTCGGCCCTTTTTGAGTCCCAGCTTTCGCTGAAGCTCCTCGATTTCCGCATCGTCCTGTGCCAGTCGGTCACAGACGGCACGTGACGGTAGTTCTGGAGCAGGTCGTTCATCGTCCTTGCCAACGTCTCTTTTACGCTTTTTCAACGCTGATTGCATAGGCTTGTGCGGTTCTATTGGCTTCTGACTGTCCCCGCATGGATCTTCGTCATCAAAGTTGTCCTCGTCTTCATCTTCGAGTTTGCGCTTCGCGGGGCGCGCATCTCTGCGGACTGATGCATGGTGTTGCTTCTTAGATTGCCTTTCGGCCTTGCGACGGTCTTTTCTGTTTTGGTCCTGGCTCCTCCATCTCCCGCGAGACTTGGAGGCGCCGGATGGTACTGGGGCGCCAATTTGCTCAAGGAGCCTTGGAGGCAACGAGAGTGGCTTGGGAGGCATCTCCGAAGGTGGGATGGATGAGGAAGGAGAACAAACCGATGTATCGCGACGTGCGAACCAAAATACTTTGAGAAGGACTTAGGAAGCTTGTGGCACTCCGTAGCATGCGATGCGACTGCGACTGCCGTCTCCAAAATCTTTTTTTCAAGCAGCAGGGATCCGATCTCGCTGGAAATTCAATAGTGGGGCGTTGGGGCCCAAACGGCGCGATGGCGGGGATAAGACCCACATCAGACCAATCCTACACCTCAAGCGCAAAGCACCTTAGTTTCTCGAAACCAGCGGAGTCGAGGTAGGTGGCTAACCTGTCAGTCAACGGTCTACCCTCTTCAGCCGCCGTTGTGCGCATCAAACATCGCGTCGAAAAACATCAGCGCAGTTCGGCAGATCTGCCTTCTCAGAATATGGCTACTCACTTGAGCCACGACGAGGTGATCTCTATATCCAAGCATTGCAAGCGCCCGCATTTTCTGACCACAGCGTAGTTTTTCGGCAAACTAGCTGAGCTCTTCGAACAGCCAAAGAACAAAGGCCACGGCTCAATCTACCTCGTCCAGAAGAGATGTGCCAGACCTCCCCCCCTTTTGACGATGGAAGAATATCACACTGAAACCTCGTTCTACAGTGTCCTATGGCCAAGGTGTTTCCGAGCCGACCGTTGCCAATCCGTATCCCGACCTGCATCCTGCGAAGCCTCTTCCCATCATCGTGCGCGCCACCAACGGGAAGTCAAGTAGGAAGAGGGATGCCAAGATCAAGCTATCGACGGTTGTCGAGGTAGAGGCCTTGGACACCTTCTATGTGCGCTACGCCGACATTTGCAAGGGCTGCATGGTGGCATTGAAGCCTAGGGACAGGAGCAAGAAGAAGGCCAAGGCGCGCAAGAAGAAGGGAGGAGCTGTAACCACAACAGCATCGTGATATTGAATATGCATGTTGTGCGGATGACATATCATAATCGAAGAAGCTGCGGCCGACTGAAAGCTCCAATGTCCAAGTGCGTCCCGCAAACAAGACGCTGCCACATGCTTAGTTCGAGCGGACGGGAGCTCTGAGGAGGAAGTGCACTTTCGACTATCAGATCACAAGTAATTCGTACTTCAACCGAGGAGAAGGGTTGCGGTCGACCCTCGTCGAATGGTTGCAGGTGGCAGGGCAGCCGCCAAAAGCTTTTGGTCGCTATGGAAGATGAGTCTCAACTAGGCCGGGCTCGAAGCGTACACCAAATAAGATCCATAATGCCACACCTGTCCTACGATTTACGACGCCATTTTCGTTGCTGTTTACATACAGCCAGTCATAGTTACACTGCTGCTCGATCTTTGTGGTCCTCTAACTTACGGAGCTTCCTCGACCGCTCGCGCCTTCGGTTCTTGACAGTTGCTTCTGGTCTTCAAGGGTAAATTCCGCGATTTCTCCAAAACCGTCCAGGGCTTCCTTCATTTGCACGCACGCCTCACATTCGCCTCTCCCAGGTCTCTTTGGATTTCCAACGTACATGCAAAGGTTTTCCGGGCATCGAGAGATTGGATCGCTACTTTCGCAGCTTGCCAGTTTCTTGTGACTTTGCCACTTTGTCCCGCAGCTTGGGCACCTATGAAGATGAAGCTCACACATTGGAGTCCGTCGAGTAAGACATAGATAGAGCAGTATCAAACGACTAATATGGCGGTGGACGAAAACTGGACCATCCCGACCGACTCAAGACGACTTTATATATTCCGGAGGGAACCCTGGCATATTTAGCACAGCACAACAAGCTGAGTAGTATTCCCCGCAACACACTCACGCAATGGACCAAGTCACTCGGTCCCGGTAGACGATGACCAAGTCGGGTTTGCCGATGATACTGGGTGGTAGAGCTGTGTTATGTTGACAAACCTTCAGTGACGCGATGTTGAGGCTCCAGGGCGTCTTCTGGACCGAGCACGGCAGAACAACACCAACATATAACACATCACACTGACTTGCCAAGCTGACGAAGAATGTGACTGAAAACAGTCGATTAGTGACGACAATAGACCCAAATAGGCAAAGCCTCGATGTTGACGGATGGTCCCCGGCCAGTAAAGAAAGATATCTTGGTAATGGACCCTCGTCGCCGTCTCCAGATGAAGTGTTCCTATTATCGTAAGTGACGTGACCGTTGTCGCTATTATCTTGGTCATCTTTGGTAGAATCAGATACCTCGCGGAGTCTGGCATTGGGCTCGATAAGAAGGTGGCAAAAGTTTTGCCGAGAAACGGACCTTAGTGACTTCACGATGTACATCGTAAGCATAAGGTTCAGTATGCGGACTGCTCTGGACCGCTGGCACCTGTTTTCATGACTCAGATCCGCCTGGGACTACGAGAGCAAACATGCGCCCGTAATATGTGACCACTGCTTCGTCCTACGCATTCCACCTCTCCATCATCCGGCTGTACGCGTCATCTTTAGCCGCCAACCATTAGAAAGCTCTTTTTAGCGAAGTGCACTTCGTGGCTGTTTTCGGAATGCAACTACAGCATGGAACTTGCCTAGGACTGACTTTCAGCACGAATAGGTTTCAATCGAGGCCCACGATGGCTGAGACAAACGAACGGCTGTAAGGCCTAGACACCATCCTAATTAATAATGCGCGCGTTTTGTGAGAAGCCTCGTTGAACATCACTGAAGAGCATCGCGTACGATCAGCCGTAACCTAGACTATCCCGTCTAGGAGACCAAGGTTGCATTGAGTACAAGGAAATTTTTATCGCAGCAAAACCGAAAACTAATTATGAAAGGTGGTGGAAACTGCCGTTTGGAATGAGTACAAGAACAATTTTCTTCGGCTGTACTGTTGGTTTGCCGTTTTGAGGTTGATCCGGGTATCAGCTAGGTGTTGCAGATAGACGGCGAACCGTATCATGCCACGCAGCGTCGAATGGCTTACCCAACAAGTACCGTAGTATATCGTCCCAACCTACATGATCTGGTCTTGCGTCAAGCCAGCGTGGGCATCGGTCTCCATGCTATCTCCATCGCCGGCTGCATTCAGGTACCTCACGAAGCTCAAGCCCAGTGGACGGCCACCATACTGGTAACCTTGGAACTTGGCAATCGCGGTCTCCGCCGTCTCTGCGGAGTCGAAGCGCACGACACCGGTGCCACGGGAGCGTCCGCTGGGCTCATACTGAATCTCGGCCTGCTCGACTTTTCCGATTGTGGTGAAGAGTTCCACGAGATCGTCGTTGCTAGTGGACCAAGGCAGCTGATAGTCGTTAGCATCCCACATTCATCGTTTCGTCGAGTTCTCAGTGTCTTACATTCCGAACGTAGATCGTCTCGCTGCGATCGGTTCCAGCTGTTGCAAAGTCTGTGAAGGGGTTCAGGGGAACGGAACTAGCATTGCCAGCATCGAAGCCGCCGGGCCCCCCGCCGCCGCCACCTCCACCACCGCCGCCACCTCCTTGGAAGCCACCGCGACCGTAGCCACCGCCGAAACCTCCGCGACCGCCAAAGCCGCCGCGACCGTAACCGCCTCCAAAGCCACCTCGCATGCCCCCGAAGCCGCCCCGGCCGCCGAAGCCCACTGGGCCGCCCGCGCCGGCAAACCTGTCTTCGCGAACCTCGAGCATACGTCCCTGCCAGTCGTACCCGTTGAACTGCTGGATTGCATTGCGAGCGTCGTCAGGGTTTTCGAATACTACGATTCCGGATCCCTTGGGACGACCATCAGGGCCTAGGTGAACGTCGGCGCGAATAACGACTCCGTTGCGAGCTAGTTCATATGTGTCAACCGTGAAGTACGGACAGATGAAGTTTTTCTCATGACCATGGAGGACCACGCGGACTCACCAGCTTGCCTGAACAGATCCTTGAGATCTTGCCAGCCCACAGTGTAAGGAAGCTGAATGACTCGTTAGCTCACCTTGGTCAAGCCAAAGCTACAGCGGGTGCAGGATTAAACAAACATTGGCCACGTAAATCTGGCGGCTGCCTCCGCCGCCGAAAGCCCCTCCGCCGCCGCCTCCGAATCCGCCGGGGTTCATTCCGCCGCCGCCAAAGCCACCACGATTGGCCGTAGCGCCGATGAAACGGGGTTCCGCTTCACGGTCCTAAGGAAAAAGCACAGATCAGTATTTGGCTGTTACCTGCGACGACAATATGGTTCAAGACGACTCACTTCTCGGACGTAAACAAGACGGCCCATGAGGTTCTGGTTGCTAAGAGTCGCCACAGCGTTCTGGGCTTGCTCCCGTGTCGCATATTCCACAATTCTGTGAACCGCGTTAGCCATGGATGTCGACATGACGAGCGCCGACGAAACTTACCCGCATCCCTACATAGACCCGTGGACATGCGTCCCAACCCGTCAATCCAACAATTCCATCAATAACCAGAGGGAGAAGACCACAAAAGAAAGCCAGCCATAGACTACGTGTAGACGCCCACCTTCGACATTCCGTTTGGAAGTAATAACACGTCGGCGAAGAGAACCTCTCCGGCTATCAAAACACAGTTAGTGCTGTTCACGGAGATTACGAGGGGAACAAAGATGACGACCGTCGTCGTGATCGCAAGGCGCCGCGGGACTCACCCTGTCGCATGAAGTCCTTGAGATGGTGCCATTTGACGTCATATGAGAGGTTGCCGACATAGACGCGGCGGTCTTGTTGCGACGTTTCCCGAATGTTGCTCATCATCTGCTCTCGGGCAGCTGCGCGCTCCTCGTACGATCGGTGTTGGGGTGCCCCTCCGTACCCAGTGCTAGATCCTCCCGATGGAGCTCCGGTTCCAGTCATGGGGGAACGATCTCTTCTTCCACGGTACTCGTCTCTGCTACGGGATCGGCTCCGAGGAGAAAAAGATCGGCGTCTTGAGGCGCGATTGGGGGTGCGTGAGCGTCCGCGTCGAGGGGACCGAGATCTCTCCCGCTGATGAGGGTTAGCACTGTGAGCCGCCATTGACCATAGCTCGTGATAAAAGAAGTCACTCTTCACGAGAGTTGGCTCAATAGAATGAGACAACAGAAGGCGAAAGTGGACCGCGTGGGAAAGGCAAAAGGTGAGGAAGCAAGGGAGAGTTTGAGTTAGATGGTTTGGGTAAGGGAAGGGAACCTAGGTAGAGGTATGGATGGGGTGGCGCGTCTCGCGCTCGGTGTAGGACTGGAAGGTGCGCCTCGAGCTTCTACGCCCAGACGGGTCCTAAATAGCAGGCACCTTGAGGTGCGATCCTAGCAATCGGCTCCTGCCGCAAAATTTCCCTTCCCCAGGAACCGTAGGAGAATTGCGCAACTAACGGAAAACCCGCAGCCAAAATCGTCGGCAAGACAGATCAGGCTGAGTGCAGTTCCCGACGCGCAAGGCTCACGGCGACAAGCAGATGGAACAGGAAAATCTGCGAAGCACAGGAGTGTCGGAAAAGACGGTTGGCGACAGTCGAGGCACAGGCTCAAAAGGATGACTTGAGCGTTGACCTAATGGTGTTTTATTGTGAAGGAGACCAGTCATTACTTACGGGACGATAAGTGTCGCCGGAGTCAGCTATGAGATTCAGGTTAGTTGAGATGTCAGAACCAGGGACTGATGAAAGTGAGAAGAGAGCAATGAACAAGAGGAGCGAAGTAGGAACGACGGAAAGAGGGTACCGGCAGTCGATATTTGGATAGCTGAAAGGGTGGGCAGGCACTAGAGAGAGAGGGACGAGGAACTGGGGATGGGGTTTACAAGCACCGTACGGGTCTGAATACGGGAGACCGGTACAGAATGAAAGAATGAGAGTGTGGGAATGAGAGAGAGAGAGAGAGAGAGAGAGAGAAAGAGAGCGACTGCAGGCTGCAGACTGCGGAGAGTGTGGTGGAGAAGACACAGAAGGACATGCAGCTACCTAGGTAAGGCGCGACGGTTCGGTACCTTCCTGACCCAAGACAGCCACGACTGCAGCGCAGCTGCAAGTCGGCGTCGGCGAGGGAGGAATAGGAATGGAAGGGTGGATGGTGAATGGCGGACGGTGTAGGATGGGGTTGGATAGCCGGCGGGGGTAGACGAGGTGAGGAAGGGAAGGTACAGGGGGTACGGAGGTACTTTGTCAAGGTGGAGTAGCACCAACGGAAGGCGGGAGGAGGAGGGGCGGGAAGGAGGGACGAAGGAGGGTTGAAGGAGGGGAATGGGGAGGGGATAGGAAGGTAGGTACCTTATTCTTGCCTCACTATGAGGCAGGCAAGGCAAGGGAGTGGAAGGGAGTGGACCAGGGCTTGAGGAGGAGAAGAGAGAGACAGATTGACAACGACAGGCAGAGCTGAAGAGGGGAGGAAAGGGCAAGCGGTAGTAGATGCGGACACGTCGAGCCCAGAACCAGTGTCCCGTATGCAGATATAGGCATAAGGCTCTTCTTCCGTGTGTGATATTCAAGGATCAATGGATGGCTGAATATGAGTGAATGGGTTGTGAGTGAGGATGAATGGGTGGATGACGGGATGGGATGCATGGATGTTAGATCTGGTTTGGTTGGACGCATGGAGGCCATGTCTGACATGCCATGTGCCCAGATCCATATATGTATGTAAGGTGAGGTAAGGTAATGTAGGCAATGGGAAGACGATGTAGGATGAGACACGAGGCTGGGTCGGTTGGGATCATCCAGCAACGCCCACTTCAAGGCCGCGAGACTCAAAGTGAAGATGACAGGGCAAAGGAAGTAAGAGTTGAGAGCAGCATGCAGACCAGAGAAAATGATGATTGTTTATCAAGTTCAACGACGCCACCTACGCAGCAAGACCCCAAGATAAGTGAGGCAAAAATACGCCGTGGCAACGAGGAAGCGAGCCAGGAAACCAGGAAGCAATCACCTCCATTCAGCCACAGCCATGGTGAGGAGAGGCGAGGTATGAGGCGAGGCAAGGCAAAAAGCGCATATGGTTGGGGGGGTGGGGGGGACGCGAAGGTTATAGTGCGGTGGAGGAAGACAACACGCGGAAAAAAAAACACGAGTAAACAGACAAGGACAAGCCAGCCAGCCATGGGAATCGACCAAGGTAGGCAGCGTGAGGTATGGTGAAGTAAGGTAATCTCAGATGGACGAGGTGCCCGCCCGTTCCTCCTTCTTCGCATCTCAATATGAGATGGATGGGTAGGTACGGCAGACGGTGACGGAAGAGGAAAGGAAAGAAGTTGACTTACCCATGGCTGTCTACGACTCGCGCGGCGGGAAGGGGGTCGAGAGAGAGAAGCCGAGATGTGAGGTAGCTCGATGTCTTTCGGCAAGGTAGGTAGGTACTATTCGCTTTCTTGCTTGCTGCTGTGATGAGATGCGATGCGATGCGATGCGATGCGATATGGAGGTGATGTGACGCGCGTGTCGCGTTGGGTTGGTGTCCGGACAGACAAGGCGAAGAGAAAAAAGGTGAGGACGGGAGGAGCAGACGCAGTCGTAGGCGCAGAATGCAGGTGGCCCAAGCGAAGGGGAAAAAAATTAGGCGCATGCGTACCCGACCCGCGCAAAGAGGGTACTTCAGCCAAAGCAGGGAGGCAAGCTGCACTTGACTATTCCTTGGAAGCACGAGAAGTAGGTTAAGGAAAGGTGAGGAATGAGGAAAGGCAAGGTTGTGTGTGGTTGGGTGTTGGCCGTCGGATGGGATCCAATAAGTGGTCACGTTGTGGGCGGGGGCGGAGAATGGAAACGGAACAGCTGGACTTGGAGCGGCTGAGCTGGCTGGACCTGACCTAATCTTAGGAAGACTTTCTTATTACTAAACTAAATGCTTTTATAACGAATAAAGTCCCTTAAGAATAGACCTTATTTAAAAAAAATTATTATCTTCTTAGTAGACTATAGAATTAAAATTATAAATAACTAAGTTATTAAATTTATTCTAAATAAATAAACTAATTATAAAATTAATTATAATTAAGTTAATTACTTTAATAAATATATTAAAAATAATATTAAAAGAAAAATTACTAGTACTTAAATAAACTATATTTTAATAAAGTAAAACTTATACTATAAGTAAAATAGTATTATAATTATTAATATAGTTTTATATTATAATATTGACTTTAATTAATAAATATTATATTCTATTATTACTTAAGTATATATATATATATATATATATAATACTAATTTTGACTTAATTATTCAGCCTTTTAAGAACTATATTACTAGTATACTATTTAATTTTTTCATTATTTTTATTATATATATAAAGAGTTTTATAAATTATAATATCAAATTTATATTTATTAATACTATATAAAAACCTATTACTAAAATATAAATACTATAATAAATACCTTAGATAATTAATTAATAAAAGCTTACTAAAGCTCAATAGTATTATAGTACTGGTATTTCCCGGACCTCTAGAGTACTAAGTTATGGATTATATAATTACTATCATATAAGTAGGGCCTTATAAGCTAGGGCTTATAAGGCTGGGATCTTATAGTTACTTTATAGTAAAGTTTTCTTCCCCTTTTTAGTTATAAATTTACTTAATATACTATACTCTAGTATACTAGTTTAGCTAATTTAATTATTTAAAATACTATTCATAGCTTTTCTTGTATTCTATAGAAAAGGAACATTAATATTCTAATTACTTATACATAAAATTACTTTACTTTGAATTGCCTATATTTTATAGTACTTAATTAAGTATTAAAACTAGTTTATATATTATTATTAAGTAAATTCAATTAATATGTTTTCTTTATTATGAATAATAACTTATGATTTATAAATAGAGCTTTATTAAAGCCCTAGTAAAATTATAATTAATATAAATTAGCTTCTTAAACTACTAAAGAATTAACTTAATAACTACTACTTTACTTATACTTTACTTAAAAGTACTAAGTAATATTATAACCTATTAAGTATAACTAGTAAAGAAGCCCTATAAGAATACTTAATAACTAGAATAATACTTTATATATAGAATTATGGGAACATTTAGGACTTATTTATAATAGAAGAACTATAGTATAGATTATATAAGAATTAGAATAAGAATAATTAGTAGAGTATAATAGGAAGTACTTAGTAATAAATTAGTCTTATTAATAAATTATAATTATCTCTAGTACGTAGGTAATTAAGTAGAATTAAAAATAAAGTATATTTAGAACTTATAAATAATATAGACTTAGAATATACCTAAGATTCTACTTTTATAACTCTTTTATAATTAACTCTATAATTATTTCTTAAATACTCTTAGTCTCTTTTTATACTATACTCTTATAATAATTATAATTAATTACTATAAATCTTTATTATTTAAATATTATAGCTAGCCTATTTAATAGTAGGGTTTTACTAATAGAAGCTAAGGGTTAATATTACTAAATAGTATTAGGGCTTACTAGTTAAGATTTTAAAGGGTAAATAACTATAGTAATTAGTTATAATTATTATAAGGGTTATAGTATAAAAAGAGGCTAAAAGTATTCTAAGGAATAATTATAAAGTTAATTACTTAAGAGCTATAGAAGTATAATCTTAGGGTAAGCCTAAGTCTATATTATATATAAGTCTAGGATAAGTATTCTTATTCTTAATTCTAAGTAATTAGTTATATACTAGAGGTAATTATAATTAATTAATAATAATAATTAATTACTAAGTACTTTTACTATACTTTATTAATTACTTTCCTAAGTCTTATTAAATTATTTTCATTTAGAATAATTATTATTTTATTATTATATAACTTATATTATAGTTCTTTTATACTAGGTAAGTCCTAAGTATTCTTATAATTTTATATATAAAGTATTATCCTAGTTACTTAGTATTTTTATAGGGGCTTCCTTGTTAGTTATACTTAATAGGTTATAATATTAGGTCTGCCCTCTGAAGGTCTTGTTTTTAAAACCTAGTATAAGTAGGTAGTTAGTTCTAGGTTAGGAACTTATTAATTATACTTTCTAATTCCTTTATAATATTAATATCATATTAGGTTATATTTATAAGTTAAAATTATTTTCTACTTTTATTCTCTACTTTTATTTTTAATTATTATATTTATATACTTTATACTACTAAGTTTAGTATTATAATTAATATATCTTATTTATAGTTTTATTTATATTTTTATTTATTAGGAAAGTATTTTAAGTTCCTTTTAGGGGTAGAGTTTATAGTAAATATACTTACTTAGGGTAATTTCATAATATAGTAATAAATATTATTTATATTTATAGATTAATTATTCTCTTAGTTTTATTAGTTTCTTAATTTACTTTATAGTCAAGTATTTATTAAATAAAGTAGTTTATTTAGGAGATATTAAAATAGCTAAGGAAGAGGTTCTTTGTTAGAAGATTATTACTTTATATATTATATAATTTAAATTAAATAAGTTTTTAGTATAATTAGATTCTATAAGGGAATAGAAGAAAATAGTATTTTAGAAAGGTTATAAAGTTATTAAGGAGGAGCTAGTAATTTCTCTTATTTCTAAGGTTTAGTTTATAGGAGGCTTTAGGGTAGTAAACCTAGACTTAGTATTAGGGTCCTAGAATTCTACTATTCTTAAGTTTTTAATAGAGGGTTTATAGTTTTAGGGTTTTTAGTTTCTTTTATTCTTAATATTATTATTCTTTGTTTTTTATATTCTTAAGATATAATACTAGTTTTTATATATTATTTCTATATTTATAGTTTTTTTATTTGATAAAGGACTATATTTATTTTCTCTTTTTTAAAATATAAGTAATAATTTATTTTACTTTATATTCTTATTTGAGTCTAACTTTAATATAGTTTTATATTCTTATATTATATAGTACTTTTTTGAAGTAATAAAATATAAAAGATTAAATAATACTTTATTATATTTAGTAATAAGAGTTTATAGTTAATTAGTAATCTCCTCTTAATAACTTTGAAGAGTTTAAGTTTTATATAGTTTAATTTATTACTTAGTTATTTAATTTTAGTATTTTATTAAATAAGGTAAATGATATTTCCCTTTTCTAGAGTTAATTCTTTAACTTTAGTTTTATTTATAAATTTTATATATATTATTATATAAATTTAAGTTCTTTAGGTAGTTTATTTTAGATTCCTTAAGCGTATTAATATTTATTATAGCTTTAAGTATTATTAGGTTTATCTTAGGTTTTTTATAAGTAGTTAGGTTAAACTTATAATTTAGGTAAAATAGTAATTCTTTTATATTTTCTCTTATTAAGCTATTATAGGTAAGCTAGGTTATTAGTAATAATAAGACCTAATTATTTTATTAATAATTAATATAATAGTATAGGTAAACCTTTATAATTTAATTAATTCTTTCTATTTATTTATTAATTTATAAGTGATATTTTATTAAGAGTTTATAATTAGCTTCTAAATATAAAATTAGGAATTTCTAAAACTTAAATATAAATAGTTTATTTTTATTTAATATAATTTCCTTTAATAACTTATATTAATTAAAAATAGCCTCAAAGAATATATATATAAGTTCTTTAATTATATTTAATTCTATAGATAGTATAAAGTAAGTATACTTAGTAAGTTAGTTAATAATAATTAGTATATTATTAAATTATACTTTAATAATTATTTTTTAAATTTTAGGAGTTTAATAATAACGTCTAGTAAAATTAATTCCTAAATATATTACTAACTTTATAATTACCTCTATTTGGAAAGAGCTAGGCCTAGGCTTATTTAGCTTAAAGAGTGCATGGAATACTATTTATTTAGAACTAAGGAGGGAAAAGGGAAGTTTCCCGCAATGGATGAAAAGTCTGCATATAAGGGGCCCAGCGGGGACCCACTGCCAACTGGGGAAGCACTGCACTGGGTGGGGACCGGGTAAGTAAGCACGGGCAAAGCCCGGGCCAACATTATCCAAGTATAGCCTATAATACTATTATTTCTTATTAAAGTATATTAAGAGAAAAAGGAGTAAATAGAATTATATAAATTACTTATTATTAAAGTTAAAATTTATACTTTAGACTTATTAATGGAACTTTAAAGCTTTTAATTCATTATTATTTACTTATTTTATTTAAATACTTTACTAGAGAGGAAGAATAATAAAAGGAATAATAAAACTTTAAATTCAATCTGTCTAGCTTTTTAGTCTTAGTAATAAAATTAATTACTAAAGGTTTAAAAGAACTAAGAATAATATAATAAAGTTATTATAAAAGAAAGAAATATATACTTATTAACTTTATTAAATATTATAAATATTCTTACTTATATTATAAGAATTATAAGAGTACTTATTAATAAAGTTAATAATATTATAATATCTTTATTAATAAAAAAGAAATAAATCATATTTCTATTATTTAATTATATAAGGAGAGTATAATTAATATTATTAAATCCTTCTTTATTTAATTATTAATTATTGAAATTAATTCTGCTTAGTAAAGAGAAGTATTTAAAATTATTCATATAATAAAAACACTTCTTAAAGTATTAGAACTTTTAAATCATAAATAATATATTAAACTAAGATAAAAGGAATTAATTATTTATCTATAAAGTTATACTTCATTATTTAAGGTTATAATAATAATAATTAAAAGCTTAGTTTTATATAATTACTAATAATTTAATAAGTTCATTAATATTTAACCTTTACTATTATACTTATACTTGTTATTAGTAGATTTATATTTCTATAGTAAAATATTACTTAAATTTATATATAATTTAAAACTAAACTTAGTTATATAATTGTAGTAGAACTACTTTATAAAACTTAATATAATTATTCTTATAATTAAATTATAAAAGTTATTTAGCTATTATATAGCCCTAGAAACGTAGGGATTTATTACTAGGCTATATATAACACTTATTATATTAAAACTCTTAGAATAGAGTAATTATAATTTAATTCCTACTTATGTATATTAATAACAAAAGACCCTAAAATTTTAGAATTATTAATATATAAATAAATAATATAAACTAAACCCTTAATATTTCTATTCTCTAATCAAGAGACCTAAGAGCTAAAAAAGGCCTATTTTATTATTAAGAATAAGTAGTTTCTAATACTAATAAAGCCTTTCATATTTAATAAAGGTATTATACAATAAAGTAATAATAGTAAAGTTAACCTATATTGGAAGAAGTAAAATAAAGAAATTAAGTTTATTAATTATATTATAAGTTCTACAACTTGAAAGAAGTAATATATTTAATAGAGAGGAAGAGAAGTATATATTATATTAATATATTAATTAGAGGTATATTTTGATCTCTTTACTATAGTATAAACATAATACACAATAATTAAGAATAAAAAGAGTTTTAATAATTAGCTTAAATAATAGAAGAAGAATCTTAATTATAGTCTTATATTTATTCCTATTAGCTTTATAAAAGTTAAATAATTTACTTCTATTAATAGACTACCTATGAAAAATAATAATCTCTTCTTATTAATTAGCTTTATTATTATTATTATTGTTATTATTAAGGAGACTTTAAGTAGTAATAATATATTTAGTATTTTAAGTAATATAATTTACTTTAGCTTTATAAAGTATAAGTAAGTTATCTATAATATTCTAGTATTTAAAATATATAGTATAATAACTAGTATAAAACTTAGCTTTATAATAAGTATTAATATTGATAAAACTACTAATAATCTCTATAAGTCTTATATTTCAATTCTTATATTTATATAAACTTATATT
>JAXISO010000516.1:0-19444 GCA_036785465.1 Colletotrichum agaves | reverse complement strand
ACTTTATTCTTAAAGTCTAAAATATATTAAGAACTATTATTAAATTATTATATTATTTCTTTAAAGTTATAAAACTTAGTAGTTATTTTATTATATATAATTTAGACCTTAATAATATTAATATTTTCTTTCTTAACTCTAATTTAAAATTAATTATAGGGTTCTTTCTTAAGACTTACCTTATTATTTAAATTAATAATTATTAGGGCTCTCTTAAGTTTCTTAACTAGGTTTATAAATTACTTAAATAAAAAAGAGATTCCTAAAGTAAGTAATTTAATAGAGGTATAGAATAATATTATATTTATTATTATTTAATAAGTATTAATAATTAATTTACTAAATAGAAATAATTAAAGTATTATAATTAACTTATTTAATAATAAAATTCTACTAATAAAAACTAAGAATTAATACTAATTAAATAATACTAGGGTTTACTAAGTAAAATCTTAAAGAGTAAATAACTCTAATAATTAATTATAATTATCTTAAAGTTTCTATAGTATAAGAAGTGACTAAAAGTATTCTAAGGGATAATTATAAAGTTAATTACTAAAGAACTATAAAAGTATAATTTTAGGGTAAACCTAAGCCCATATTATATATAAGTCCAAAATAATTCTCTTATTACTAATTCTAAGTAATTAATTATATACTAGAGGTAATTATAATTAATTAGTAAAATTAATTAATTACTAAGTACTTCCTTCTATACCCTACTAATTACTTCCTTTAATTCTTATTAACTAGTATTATCTTATTATTATATAATATATATTATAGTTCTTTTATACTAAGTAAGTCCTAAGTATTCCTATAATTCTATATATAAAGTATTATCCTAGCCGCCTAGTGTCCTTATAGGGGCTTCCTTACTAGTTATACCTTATAAGTTATAACAAGGAGATTATAAGAGAGAGACAAGTAATAATTTAATTAATATTTAATTTAGGAGTATTTATTTAATATAGGTTATAAAGTAGTAGCTACTTAAAATAAAAGACTACTAGTATTATAATAATACCTATAAATAGCTACTGTGTAAATTAAAGCCCAGAGCCTAGTTATTTAGTGGGATTATATAACTACTATTAATTATATATTTAGTTTAATACTATAGGCTCTTATTATATTTAAATCTCTCTAATAAGTATTCTATATTTAAATATATTTATTTTATATATATAGAGATATATATAGGGTACTGTTTAATAAAGTAGTTACTTTAGGATATTAATAAAAATACTTAAGCTTTTTCTTATTATAAAAAATACTTGTAAAACTTAGAAAGAATACCTTTAATATTATTAATACTAATCTCTTTAAATATTAGTTTAGATATTATTTTATATAATAATAAATATTTATTTATATTTAAATTTATTAAGTTTATTAATAGTCTTTAGCTCTCTCTATATTTATAATATAAAAACTTCTTTATAGCTTCTATAGTTATTAATATATATATATATATATATATATATATATAAGTTATATAATTTTTAAAATATAAACTCTTAATATTAAATATTAAATTCTTTTAAACTTAAATATAAAACTCAAACTAAAGCTTATTAATTAATTATTATATAAGGAATATTATTCTTGATTAATTTGATTACTTGAGCCTAAGAAACTATAATTTGTTCTAATCTAAGTAAGAAAATTAATAAGGGGGTGGGTCTTTTTAATTCAGGACTCTGGTCCTTATCCCAGCTTTTTGCCTAAGGTCCCTTAGGTTCCATTTTATTAAGGTAGGTCAGTACTTATACCTCGAGCCCCATTGTCACCAAGCAACGGGATGGTTAGGTAGGTCGGGTCGGCCAAGCAAGACGCCGGATCCAGTGGCTTACCCCAGACCAGACGATAGGCGCCACTCTCCCCGAAGACAAGCCCAGGCAAGGTACCTACCTCAGTAATGATAAGTGGCCAGTGTCTCGCTTTGTGCCAACACTACCTTACCCTACTACGACCCGACGAACAATCGCCGCTTTCCTACTTCAACCAAGCCGATTGCGCCGTTTTCCCGACTCGACGACATATCACGACACTCTCATTGCAACGCCCCCGTACACGATCCGTCAAGCCGTGCTCGTTGCCGAAGAACAGCCACCTCCTTCCCTCCCTTAAATCGGCCCCCTCGGTTCAGTCAGTCCCTGACCACCCGCCGCCACTATGTCGAGCAACCGCAACTACGACTTCCTCGTACGTATCGAGTGCCTTGCCCCTCCTGACATTGGCCGCATTGCCCTTGATGCCATTTTCCAACATAGCCATTCTACGAACGACCTCAAAAACAGAGTCCCCGGGTTCACCGAAAAACCGCGGACGAGGGCAGTCATGACTTTCTGTTGACATATGGCTGACAAGTACGCCAGATCAAGTTATTGCTAATCGGCGACTCGGGCGTAGGCAAGTCCTGCTGCCTGTTGCGATTCAGTGAAGATTCCTTCACGCCGTCCTTCATCACGACCATCGGCATCGACTTCAAGATCCGTACCATCGAACTGGACGGCAAGCGCGTCAAGCTCCAGATCTGGGATACCGCCGGTCAGGAGCGCTTCCGCACCATCACCACCGCCTACTACCGTGGCGCGATGGGCATCCTCCTGGTTTATGACGTTACCGACGAGCGCTCTTTTAACAGTACGTCTTCCTCCCTTTGCTGCTGGCCGTCCACACCGTAACTCGGCTCGGCCAAGTCCACCGTATAAATCTCCACATGAGCTTGTGGACACACCTGGTGGGCATGTGAAAGCTAACGTCGGACACTCCCCCTTTACAGACATCCGCACCTGGTTCGCAAACGTCGAGCAGCATGCCACCGAGGGCGTCAACAAGATTCTTATCGGCAACAAGTGCGATTGGGAGGAGAAGCGTGTCGTCTCTACCGAGAGAGGCCAGCAGCTCGCCGACGAGCTCGGCATCCCCTTCCTCGAGGTATCGGCCAAGAGCAACATCAATATCGACAAGGCCTTCTACTCGCTCGCCGCCGACATCAAGAAGCGCTTAATTGACAACCAGAAGAACGAGCAGCCCGCTGCTTCGGGCGTCAATGTTGGAGAGCAGGGCGGCGCCGGCGGAAAGTGCTGTTAGATGGCCGCTTGAGTTGTGCTGTCTTTCTGAAGCAAGGATTTTTATGTTTTGGCCGATTCTGCGCTGCTGCTGCCGCCGCCGCCGCCGCTCCAAACAATGAGCGGATGCAACCTAGGGACGTAGGAGACATGTGAGAAAAGGGAAGAGCCCGGCATTGATTGTTACAACGGCCTAGAGGGACTTGATCTTCACTGAGATTCACCGGAGAGAGGAAGCATACAAGGAGAGGTAATCGTGGTGCAGGCTCACGGCTATTCTGGAGAGGAGGAATGGACTTGAGGGAGAAGCCCCTTCGGAAGACGGGTTTCCCGGTAGGACTGGCCGGCGGGCGAGCTCGAGGCTGGAAGAGTGTGAAACGGCGACACGCTTATCCTACCTGTCTTTGTTCCATGTTCCTGGAAGAGTGCTGTGTGTTTCTTGTCATGTGGTTTCTTCGGTCGCCGACGGCGCTTTCCACTACCCCTAGAGAGCAACTATCTGGTCTGGAGTTTCGGGTTTCTATTTTGGGTTCTCTAATACATCCATTAACACGCCCGACACCTTAATTCATAGCAATCTTTACGTGTATGTCTGGTATTCTGTGTTACTACAAGTTTCGGTACAGATTTCTACCTCACGAAGTGGGTGCTCACGACCACGCTCTGGCCAAGGGACCTAATAAGCTCTTTCCTATGCCACGCACGGACAAATCGCCGTCCTTCGTGGGCATCCGGGAACGACAGAACGAACAACGCCGAGCGAGCCGTCTCGTCCATCGGCCTCTTAGCCTCCTTCTCTGGGTCGACTATCTTCGGCGCCATATCCTCGTCCCATTCGTACTCGTACACCTGCGGCTCAGCAGCCAAGCAATTGCGGTTCACCTTGCGGTGCACCTGGGGAGGGAAATACGCACGCATGTGCTGCACCGGCCAGCCCAGACCCCTGTCTCGCGCATCACCCCTAATCCACTGCGACAGAGCGCGCTGGTCCAGCGTACCGCCCTCTAGCGATAAGATAACCTGGGAACAGGCGCGGGGTGGCGGGTCGGGCGTCATGCTCAAAAGGCCCTGAACGCTGAATGCCCCAAGACGGGCTTCCGCCGCCTTGTTCAATTTGTAGAGATGCAGGTTGAGGGGTGCTTTGGACGGAGGGGCAAGAGTGAAGACGGAGGCGTCCCCCGGCTCGGGTGGAGTGGTGAGAAAAGGAGTGACGGTCGACTGTAGAGTGCGGCGGGAGAGGTTGTAGCGACGCTGGGCTTCGATCTGGTAGGACGCGGCGGCGGCGTGCGAGTCGAAGAGGATGAAGTAGCGGCCTAGGGGCTGCAGCGTGTTGTAGTCGTAGGCTTGCATGACTTTGCTGATGGACGCGCCCCAGCCATCGAGATGTTGTCCCTGGGGTCCCACGCGATAGAAATCGCTTTCGCAAAGGTTGGGACTTGCGTTGGAGAGGCTGAGTATTGCGGGCCTCTTCTCGTCCAGCGAGGACCTGCTGTCGTCTGCTTGGGGAAGGGAGTCGATCCATGCTTGTAGGTCGCCGTGGTTGACGTGTCTATCTTCTACCGCCGGTATGGTCGTTGTTTTGGGGATGCCGTTGCTCTTGAAGAGCTCGTCGAATAGTGACGGCGGTTCGTCTCCTGCCTGGACCGCTGCGCTCGAGTTACTGTGACTGCCAGCACTACCGCTGCTGCCGCCGCTGTCTCTCCCGGCCTTCGAGGCGAGTTCGGGGATGTCGGAACCCCAAGCACCCCAGCGCCTGCTCTTCGGCACCAGCAGCTCCGGGATCTTCGAGACTGCCTCTTGCTTCTTCCTCCGATACTTGGAATTGGCGAGCTTGCGGCCGCCCTTTGCGGCCTCCTGGGCGGCTCTCCACTCTGTCGCCTCGGACTTGTCAACGTGGGTTGACGTGACGATGCGGACTTTGGAGGGAGAGGAGGAGGATTCTGACTGCTCCTGATATTCGCGTTGCTGGTGGGACGGTTTCCCTCGGTAGCGCACGCAGGATAGTTCTTCTTCGGGAAATATCTCTTCGAAGATAGAGGGCTGACTGTTCGTTTTTGACATGTTCTTGTCCTTGTTCTTGTCACTTCTTTTGTTGTTATTGTCTTTGGTGAGCGGGCGAGCGCCGGCCCAGAGCGTGCGCATGGTGTTTGGCCTGTGCCATCGCAGCGACGAATACAAGAGCGGAGGCAGCAGCAGTCGTCGGGTCGCAGTCATGTGCATACGTGCAACTCTTCGGGTTGAGCTGCTCAGCCCTCGGAGGTCAGCCCATTGCATGGGTCCAGAGGGGTGCTGCCGCCGGTGAAGATAGTCGAAAGATGGGGATTATCTACGGCAGCGTCTCGGTTGCGGTGGCTCCGCGAGGGAGAATGACGGTCGTTGGGTGGACTTGGAGCTGAGGAATTGAAGTCCTCGGCTCTTAAGCTTTATTTTTATTTTTTTATTTGCTGTCACCTTACGCTTCGCTGCGGGAGATAACCTGTTCGCATGTACCTTAGGTACCTGATCCCTTAGCCGTGGTGGGGCCGGCTTCATGAAAATTGTGAACAGACTTTTTTTTCTGGTGTGTAAATGCATGCCACCGGCACTTATACAAGGAGTCAATCTCGTCAACTTGAGCCTTCGAAAAGGGCCTGCAGACTCACCCGGCAGAGAATGTGTTCCTAGGTGTCTTCTGAAGAGGAAGCGATATCTATTCGTCGCATGTTCCCTTCCCCTTTGTGAAATGAGTCGTATTTTGAGGCACTCTGCAAAGATCTATCTCATTACCTTGAGAGTGAAGTATACGCCATCCGCCGGTTCCAGTGTCGCTACACAGGGTCTTTGAGATTGGCCGGTATGTTGAATGTTGTGTTAATCAGAGAGTTGTGGTACCCAGGCCCCGTTATAATGGTATTAGTGGGTGTTATCCTCACCATATCTTCAAAAGTCAAAACTTCCCCGTTGGCAAGTAAACCGTCCCGCCCAAAAAGTTGAATCTGAAAGCGCCAGTAACATGTTCGATGCTCAACCAAATAGTGATTAGAAATAGGAAGCATTAAACCAACGAGCGACAACGTTCAGTGTGCTCCGGGTGGAAGTCGCAAAATATGTTGCCCCACCTGGGCACTCAACTTAAAGTAGTTATTCTTTCCCAATTTGACAGTCGCACACATCCAAGAGCGCCTAGCAAATAACTTCAAACTTCCACCCATATAAACCTGCCCTCGCCTCTCATCCCCCGATCCTGATACTACAAGCATAGACAGGCAGAGACGAACGGGATGACGACAACAAAGATTCCGAAGGCCATCGAAGGGAAGATCCGGCCTTTGGCGCCCTTTGATAAGACCCTAGAGAAGTCGACCCAGCAAGGGGCTTCTCGGGTTTACGTCAATAAAGAATCGCTCATCCAACTCACTGCTAGCATCGACAACGGCAAGCGATGCGTCATCACCAAGGTCAACGAAGATTACTCGACCACCGTTCGGGAGGCCACGCTCTGGACTCTCTCAGGCAAGAAGATCGCGCCGAACGTCATCCTAATGAGCGAGTCCTTCCGCGTGGCTGCCAGATTCGAACTCGGTGACGAGCTTACCATCACGCTTCATGATCAGCCAGCCGTACCTGATGCCCAAGCAGTGGAGCTTCTTCCTGTCTTTGACGAAGATGAAGAGAATTCTTGGATCGCCGAGATGGAAGGAGCGTGGCTAGGTGTCATCACCTTTTACTTCAGTCAGTCGCAACGAAGCATGCTCACCTTCATCCCACTTACATCTTCTAGAACGCGCCGAGCATGTCTTCCCCGGCATGATATTTGACTGCCAAACTGCAGGAAACAAGCAACGTTTCAGAATCACCTCTGTCGATGGAAGGAGCGACGCTGTCGCCAAGTTTACTCACAGCACATCCACAGCTTTCCAGAAGTCTTCACTCCCCATGGAGAACACACCCATCAGTACCGTAGTTTCCAAGATTGACATCCCCGACATCCCTGGACTTCAACAGGAGACGGTCCAGCTTCGACGATTCCTTCGTTGTTTTGGCACCAAGTTCTTGTACAACGGGCAACAACAATCCTGCGGCATCGTCATCCACGGTGGAAGGGGTACCGGCAAGTCTTACGTCCTTGACCGTATCGCGGCCACAAAATGGGGCCGTGTTTTCCGGATTGAAGAGAACAGCAAGTCTTCGACTGTCGAAGAAATCTTCAAGCAAGCACGTTCCGAACAACCCAGCATCATCCTCATCGACGGTCTCCAGGCACTGATCGGAAAGGAGCGGGCCAACTCTTCTGCCATCATCCATAAGTTGGGTCAGCAACTGGATCAATTGGCCGAGGAGGCTTCTGCCAACAATGCGCTACCGAAGGTTTTAGTCATGGCTACCTGTCTGGATTACACGCTCGACGTACCAGAGGAGCTACAGAAACACACCAGGTTCGAGCAGAACATCCCTCTTTCAATCCCCAACGCCGATGGACGACTAGACATACTCAAGGCACTCGACGTTCCTGCCCAGCCAGAGGAGAAGAACGAACTTCTGGGCCTTCTATCGCGAGAGACTCATGCGTTTAACCCGAACGATCTCAACCATCTCATCACCACAGCGAAGCAAATTTCAGCAGAACGCCTTGATCCAGAAGGCTATGGTTATGACGCCAGAACCATGCCTGAGCCGTTTCTCAGCAGATCGGACTTGCAGAATGCGCTGAGATGCACGAAGCCTACGGCAATGCATGACATCAACCTGAAGCCACCTACCGTGCACTGGAACGACGTCGGTGGTCTTCATGAACTCAAGAACGAGCTGAAGTTCATGATCAGCCTCACGAAGACGAACAACCCATCAGTCCGAAAACTCGTCATCAAGCCACCTAGAGGTCTCTTGCTGTATGGACCACCAGGCTGTTCCAAGACTCTCTCCGCACAAGCCATGGCTACCGAATCAGGCTTCAACTTCTTCGCCGTCAAGGGCGCCGAGCTTCTCAACATGTACGTCGGCGAGTCAGAACGTGCACTTCGCCAAGTCTTCAGTCGCGCTCGAGCCGCCAGTCCCAGCATTATCTTCTTCGACGAAATTGACTCGATCAGCGGACAAAGATCAAGCATCGGCCCCAAAAGCCACAACTCCGTCAACATGTTGACAACACTTCTCAACGAGATGGACGGCTTTGAGACCTTATCAGGCGTCCTCATCTTGGCGGCCACGAACCGACCAGAGGCTATGGACCCCGCTCTGCTGCGCCCTGGACGCTTTGACAAGAAAGTGTACGTCGGGCTCCCTGACGCTGCCGGACGCGAGGCCGTATTTAAGCTCAATCTGGACAAGGTTCCAACGGCGGACGACGTGGACTTGGCGGAGCTGTCCCGGCTGTCACACGGCTTCTCGGGTGCTGAGATCCAGCAGATAGTTTATATGGCTACCCAGCCTGCGCTCAAGAAGGCGCTGCAAGAGGAAGGCAGTGGCGACGGGGACCAGCCGCAGGTGTGCATGCAAGACGTCGTGGCAGCGATCGAGTTGATGCCAAAGGGTGTTACTGAGGAGATGCTCCAGGAGTACCAAAAATGGGCGAGGCAGTTTTCTAGATTTTGAAGAAAGGATTTTATAGCCTCTTTCCGTGCCAAGTCTCTTAGTCTCCGTGCCTGTTCCTGCGTCCTCGTAGTATACGGGCAAGGGCGAGGGACGATGGCGATCCACGACGGTAAAGTTAATAGCGGGAACAAGGACAACCGGGATTGTGAAATGATCATTCTTGTGCCAGGCTATTGGCACGAGGCCAACACTGAGAAGTCGCAGTACGGTTTGTATGCACCATGCCTCCAAGAATTCCGCTCGGGTGGCATTTCTCTGTATATGGAGCCCTAGGCGGTCTAAGCATCTTGCGCACGGGTGGGGCAGGTAATGTAAAGTTCTGATTCTTCTTTTCCTGGTTGTAGGCCTACATGCATGGTCCCATGGTATGTTGGGGCCGATGTTGACCATGGCCCAATGTTTCCTAGGCAAGTGGGGAGAAATGGATACCGAATACCTAGTAACGCAACAATGTTATGGAGCCTGGCAACAGACTTTCATATGCTGAGATAACTAGAGTGGAAAGGGGCTTTCGATGAAAAGCTGCAATTAAAGTCATAATTGGTCAACGACGAAGAAAGTAGCGCTGCAGCGCTTCCTCTAGCAAACGCCTACCCTTCCAACGGGTTTGAGCAACCAGCAAGTCGAGGAATACTTCAAGCACAGCTTACTGGTTGGTCAGGACCGTTGTCTTGCTGAGGAACAGGCGTCACTTCATTCAGGAGCTGATTGACTCTTTCTTCTGTCGAGCCTCATTTACGTAGTAGCTATCCGGAAGCAGCTTCCAAGTAGAACGTAGATATGGGGGTGGTACGGCCAGACGCTGCCTGTCAGACAACCTGCTTAGGTAGGCAGGTACTTTACCAAACCAGAAGTGGCACAGCCAGGGAAGTGTGCTTGGTGGATGGGCCGAGCCGCAGGTAATCCTTCGCGTACCTCATGACGATCGTTCGACACGTGAATGAGGCGGTGTGTGGGCACTCACTCGACTTTTACAATTGGCTAGTTGTCGACCTCGGGAGCCGCCGTGGCGCGACTTGTCGCTGAGATCGCCTTCCGTAATTTTCTATTGGATCCTCTGTAAGCTTAGGCTTTTTGCGGCACCAAACTCTCGTCTGAGCCGTTTAATAAGGTCAAAATCCCAGAGCCCGTATTTGGCGTAAGTATTTGTCCCTATCGTCGACTGCATTTAGCCCTGTGCAACGGGGAGAGAGTCGAAGAAGGGAAGAAGTAAAATAGAAAAAAGAAAGACGGGAGGCACTTGGAAGGTTAATAATAAGTAAGGTAAGTTGGTAGAATGCTTAATTATAGAGGCCGTTATTACACCTCTACCGTAGCAGGAACTACGCTATACTGCGGTACATCCCCAGAAAGGTCCAAGGTCCAAGGTGCAGGGCCCCGGCTGCTCTCTTTTCTTCTGATCTGCCACCCATCGTTCGAGGCCGGACGAATGCCAATTCCAACCGGCGGTCGCTTTCAAATCTCCCCGAACCTCGACCTTCTTAAGAACCGAGAGTGGCAACTGTCTATCTCTGTTTGCTACAGACTTCTTCTTCCCCTCCCCCAAGGTCAAACCCCCCCCAATTATTTCGGTTTCCCAACGCAGCAAGTCGTTGTCGACTTTCAACTGCTTGGATCCCTATCGAAGCGTCATCCAAAAAGAAAATAACCCACAATAATCTCTATAAATACGACGCCCCCACCCAACGAACCTTCAATGGTATCAGCCCAACCCCGAACCGCCAGCCAACCGACCGAGATGATCGAAAGTCCAACAGCAGCTGCCGAAGCTCGCGCCGAGCGGCGCACCAAATACCACGAGGCCGATGTTGTCGTCGTCGGCGCTGGCGTCTTCGGTTGCGCCATTGCATACGCCCTGGGCCAACAGGGAAGAAGCGTCATACTGCTCGAGAGATCGATGAAGGAGCCCGATCGCATCGTCGGCGAATTGCTACAGCCTGGCGGTATCGTCGCTCTGCGCCAGCTCGGGCTCGCCGACGCCCTCGAGGGTATCGATGCCGTGCCGTGCTACGGCTACAAGGTAAGCTATCACGGCCAGGGCATCGACATACCCTACCCTTCCTTGGACGAGCAGGGCCGCGTTGTCCACGGATCCAGTCCTGAGTCGGCTGCGAGCGCAAAGCAGAAGGAGGGCAGAAGCTTTCACCATGGCCGTTTCATCATGAACCTCCGCAGGGCTTGCCAGAGACAGGAGAACATCACCATCTTCGAGACGGAAGTTACTGCTACGATCCGTGGAGACGATGAAGATACCGTTCTCGGTGTCAGGTCCAAGACGACGGACTGCGCTACTGGCGAGAAGAAGGACAACTACTTCTTTGGCCAATTGACCATTATCGCCGACGGTTACGCCTCCAAGTTCCGCAAACAGTATCTTCCTCAAGCACCCGTGGTCAAGTCCAAGTTCTACGCCCTTGAGCTCATTGACGCGCCAATGCCGTCTCCCGGCTACGGCCATGTGGTTATTGGCAGTGCCTTCCCCGTTCTCCTGTATCAGATTGGTACACACGAGACCCGCGCTCTCATCGACGTGCCTGCCAACATCCCTGAGGCGTCACCCGCTGCCGGCGGTGTACGCGGTTACATCAAGAACTGCGTCATGCCCACGCTTCCGCCAGCGATGCGCCCCTGCTTCGAGGCCGCTCTCGCCGACGGCAAGATTCCCCGCTCCATGCCAAACTCGTATCTGCCCCCTTCGCGCCAGAAAGCCAAGGGCATGCTCCTCCTCGGAGACGCCATGAACATGCGTCATCCCCTGACTGGCGGAGGCATGACCGTCGCCTTCAACGACTGTGTCATCCTCTCCGACCTCCTCCAGCCCTCGCGCATGTCCAACCTGGCCGACCCCAAGGCACTCGACGAGGTCCTCAAGGAGTTTCACTGGCGCCGCAAGAGCCTGACGTCCATCATCAACGTCCTGGCCATGGCTCTTTATGCCCTCTTCGCAGCCAACGACCGTCAGTTGCGCGCCCTGCAGATGGGCTGCTTCTCCTACTTCCAGCGCGGCTACGCCTCGGAGCCCATGGCCCTGATGGGCGGTATCATGCACCAGCCCTTTAGGTTAGCATACCACTTTTTCAGCGTAGCGTTCCTCGCCATCTGGCTCAACGCTTTTGACGTCATGAGCGGCACTTTGGGCTTCCTCAAGCTGCCGCTAGCGGTCATTGATGGTATTCTTATTCTTTGGAGGGCGAGTGTCGTTTTTTTGCCCGTCATGTGGCGCGAGCTGAGCTAGAGCGTATTTGCCTTGCAGCATACATGGGAACCATGTTTGAGACATGATCAAATGGCGTTGAGTGGATGAGCGATGAGTTGAAGATAAATTACACAAGGAAGCTAACCCCCCTCCCCCAAATCATGGATCTTCTATTGAGAGGATCACATCTGTACATACTATGCGGCACACGCACGCGGCCAGGATTCTTTTGGGCGAAAGCAGATCGTTGGATCAACGGATAAAGATACCAACACAATGTGCTGTACAATAATAATAATATTGCATTCAAGAAGACACCGCTTTGAGAAACTGTGGCCTGCTGAATCTTCGAAGAACACTTCGCAACACTTGAACCACCAATCCTCATATGAAACACTATGAACGAAGGGTAGCGTCGGAGGGAACAAAGGTAGACAGGTAAATCTCTTGAATTCCAGCAGTCTCCCAAAGGTTCCTGCTGAGTATGTAATGAGCGCAAAGGCCTGTGCATGTTGAATATCCTCCTACACCTTAATTAAACATGAACACAATATGCCTCTTTTTGGCATACAAGCCAGCAGTTGTCAGAGGCATTGTATTGGGACATAAACCTCGCACCTGCTCACAAACGAATGTTATGAGTTGGCCCGAGTCACCTTGGTATTTACTTGGAGAAGGTGGGTAGTATGCGCCTGGTGAAAAGCCTCACGTGAGAAAGAGTAAACCAGCTCCGCCGGTCATGAGCCTTTGGAGAAGCATCTCAATAAAGACGGTCCACGTAGTTATCGATCCCAGCCCGCAGGGTCCTACCACGATGGGTCTGTTGTCCCTTTCTCTCTTGGTCCATTAAGGGCCCTCCCTCGAACTGGAATTCAACCTGCCCATTTGCCTCATCTGGCCAATTCTACTCACCTCTAGCTCCATTCCACCTGTCGGGGCCTGTCGGGGCCTCTCTTCGCCCGCCCCCACCCCCTCCCCTTCCCCTTCCCCTTCTCTCTCTCTCTCTCTCTCTCTCTATCACGCGCGCGCGCACGGCCCCAAGTTGCTCTCGTCAATTCTTCTGGGTTTCCCATTTCGTGAACTATGATTATAAACGCCTCAGCCAGCAGTAGTCGCCCCTCGTTGGTAAAAAAACAAGATTGAAAAATTCGTCACAAATCGTGTCCGCAATCGTTCACGCAGAGAGGAATGGATATACGCCTAGGATTCGTCGTCCGACCTTGCCGTCCCGCCAGTTTTCACTGACGGGGATATGCTGATGGCGATCTTTTTTGGGGCCGACGAGTTCGATCGATCGGCAAAGCTCTTCTTCCTCCTGACCATGCCCGATGCCATCGAAGCACTCGATCCCGCAGAACTACTGTTTCTTCGCTTGTTCTGCATCATTTTGCCCAACTCGTCGTCATCGTCCTCCTCGCGCCGCCGCTTTTCCGAAAGTCGCTCTGGTGGCACCACTGACGACTCGCTGCTTGTATCATATGCACCATCTGCCACCTCCGGCTTCTCTTTGGTTGTTGGCCAGACCTCAGGATCCGCGTTCTCCGCATTCTCCTCAGCTTCCTCGTCAGACGAATAGTCAACCAATGGTTTTGACGCTGGTGTCGATGCAGCGGAACCGTTTATGGGCTGCCTATCGAAAGCATGGTCCTCCGGATTATCTTCGTCATCTGATGTGTTGAAATACTCGTCTTGCTCGCTGTCGATATGAAGATGCTCCGCCAGCCTCGCATGCGGATTTGCCATTCGCCTGGCGTGGTCTTCCTCCGACTCGTTATAAAGATCCAAAGTGAATCCGTTCGTTTTGTCGTAGTTGACGACCATGGAGTCGAATGTGTCGGCGGGTTCGTTGTAGCTTAGCACGACCAGCTGGTCTCGGTAGTTCTGGACCAAGAACTTGCAGTACTCCTTCTTATTTTCATGCGCGTTGAGAAACACGAAGAACTCTACGCAAGCCGAGCTGAGCAAATTGTCCCGAGCCATGGACTTCAAGGTCAAGTCAAGCAGCGGTTTCAGTACACCATGTTCCATTAGGTGCTTATCCCAGAACATATCATTGAAAGTCGCCAGATGCCGGAAAAAGCGGACAGCAACTATGAACATTAGCAAGGAATTAACCAACGACTGACACCGTGAACTCACTGAGTTGTATATACTTCTCTGGGCATGCGAGTAGTTGGCATGCCCTTCTTAGAATGTCTTGCTCAAGAACAAACTGCTTCGCGCGATATCCATGCTGTCTGATGAGGTAGCATAGTATCTCCACGAGATACATGAACATGGAGGCATGTTGCAGGGAAAAGGTCATATCTTTGCGCTCGCGAAGATCCGTCAGCGGCTTAAAGAGACGTGGCGCCGAGTTTGTGTAAAAGGTGTTGATGTAGATATCTTGTTGGACATCTGCTGACCTTCGGGGTCCGTTAGGCCCACCAGGCCCGTTAGGTCCGTTCGGCCCATTTGGCATCTCCGCATTGGGTTTATTAGGGAAGATCTCTTGCATCATCTGCGTTGGCTGTACGTCAAGTAGGACCTTGACCGCGTCCGAAATCTGCGCCTTGACGCCTAAGTCGGCTTCCACCAGAAGCATGTCGATAAGAGAGTCTGTCAGCGGCTGCTGACGCTCCTGGATTTGACGGTAGATTGTGTGACGAATCAGCGAAGGGTCTTGGTCTATCAAAGCAACCAGCACATCGGTCGCACCAACCCGGACACCGACGTCGGCATTACGCAGACCGAAGTTGACCACCTGAAGAAGTCCGTGCTGTAGGAAAGAAGTGAAAAGGGCTTGCCGTGCCGGGGGCTGCAGGTTCTTCGAAATAGCGCAGCACTGTTGGATAAAGAGAACGGCGTCCTTTTTCTTCCGCTGGTCTGGTTGGGTGGCCTTGAAAATGCCGAACAGCTCACTGAGGAAATTGCCGTTCCCCTGTAAGTGCGTAACGATGTCAACTTGGTTGAAGAAGATCAATGAGTTGAGAACGGAGAAGGTCGGGTCATCCAGAATGCGAGCCAGCACTACGTCCTTCAGATATTGCAGCCGGTATGTCTGGTGAATTTTCCTTCGAATGTTGTCGTCCTCGATCGGCACGACCTCTTTATACCTTCCTTGGTTACCAAGCCAGTGGCGATGGTTTGCCTTATGGCTCGGGAAGTCAGGGTCGTATTCCAGGGCGCCGACGACTCCGATAACGCATTCGTCGGACACTGCAGTTTCGATGATGGCTGTATCGTTGAGCAATATGATGGTCTTCATAATGTTGCATAATCGGTGTAAATCAGGGAGACTCTCGAGGTCCTCAGCCATCTCAACGAGGGGGACCAGCTTAGCAACATAGTTGTCGTTCACCATGCATTTGACAAGAGCGTCTCGTCCACTGGTGGTCTGACTCATGATGCGCATGCTAGCCTCGATCTCTGGAAGGTTCCCAATCTCGGCTGGAGGAAGGCTGATGGAGCTCGGCATCTCCATCGCAAGGTCGTCCGAAAGACTGTCATCTACAACCGTGGTGTTAGATCAATCTTAAGCTAAGCTTTCCGACAAGGCGTGTCTTACCTGCGGCAACCAGCCCACCCTGGAATGTCTGCTGGACGCTGTTCACGAATTTCCTGTTGAGGCATTGTCAGCAGAGAGACACAGAAGGGCCGTTGTGTGATCTCAACGAGGCGTACCAAATCATAGCGCAGCCCTCTGGCTCTTGGAAGGAAAGCGCCATGTCAATGCCATTGGCGGGTTCGGTCCAAACGATTAAAGTCTCTGTGGTTTGCGTCAGTCCTTCTGCGCGCGGAGACTAGGGGCTGGCAACTTGCCTTGCTGTTTTTGAAAGCCATCCTCCTTGCAAATTTTGGTCTCAAGTAAGAGTCGGTCAGGGTGATCTTCGGACTCGACAATTACTCGGGGGTCTCGAGGCTGGCCGTCCTCCGACTGGCGATACACGATCACGTTAGCATCTGGTTCATCATGGCGGATGTCATGAAGGAAGGGCGCGAGTAATGAGGTGGCATAAAAAGTAGCCGGCAAGGGGGAACAGTCGCGCGCAACGTGACGCACCTGCATGAAGGCAGCGGTGCAGAAGCCGGTGCCACGGTCGAACCAATCATTGTTGCGCAGTTCGTAGACCTTGACGCGTTTCTTGTCTGTCGCATGATGAGGCACGGGTTGTGCCATCATCAATGGTTCGGTGCCCCCCTCGGTGGTGAGACGGGGGTAGCTTAGGATATCGGGGGCGAGGTCGAGATGTTGTTGAAGGGACAGCTCAGCGTCGGTCTGGCTAAGGATGGTGAGCGCCACTTTCCCGTCGATGGGTCGCGCCAGGAATGGGGCGCGGCTCGCACACAATAGGCGTCGGTCGGGGACGAGGGAAACGAGAGACGAGAGACGAGAGACGAGAGACGAGAGACGAGAGACGAGGAAAGTCGTTTGCGATGCGGCCGTCGATGATTTATGGCAACGAAAAGTGCCGGGTGACGTAGGGACGAGATGATCAAGGAGCCATCAACATGGGAGGGGGCGGTCGGGTCGCGCGATTGGCGGGCGCCAGGGGATTTGAGCGACGCACGGCAACTTGAGTTGGTAGAGGGGGATACTGACGCGACCGCGATAGCGGATTACGAGTAACAATGGCGAAAGGCGCGCTTCCTGGGCAGAGACCGGGAGCGTGCAAACCGGAACGGGTGGTCTGCGGCAGCGAGGCGCGAATTGTGGTGGTTTGCGTTGATGGTGTTCGATGATGAGATGGACGAACTTTGAGGCTGTCTCCGGACGCTCGATCGGTCGACCGGTCGGACAGGAAAGGCGAGAACTGGGACGGGATTGGGCTGTTGGCTGCTGGGCTGGGATGGACAGTGCGCTCGTTGCCCGCTGTCTGCTGGCACTTGGTGGAGGGTGGGGAAATGGTCAGACTTGCAGGGCGAGGTACGTGCCTTAGGTAGGTAGGCCTATACAGGGCATCTCAAATCTTCTCGTGCCTTTTGCCACCCAGCCATGTTCAGCCACATGGGGGTAATTATACTTTTCCACCCAAATTTAACCCATATCATGTGCTCTACTATGCACAATATACTTCGTATAATACCTAGAAAGCTACTACTACTTTCTATACTAAGTTTATAGAAGTATTATTAACCTTAATAGTCTTAATAGTATAAGTTCTAAGAATCCTAGGAATTAATATATTAAGTATATAATAATAAAATTAATTTAATAAATTATTATAAGTTAATTTTATTCCTTATACTTCTTTTTATTTTCTAAAATAAATAAAATATTAATATTTATAAAAAGTATTACTTATTTAGTTTAAATTATTAATATAAAGAAATTTATTAATAATAAATTGTTTAAAATAATTTAAAAAAAGTACTAAGTAATACTTTATTTATTTATAATTTAAATTCTAAAATTTAATAATAATTCTCTTTATTTTAAATTCTATAAGAATAAATTTAAAAAGATATATAAAATACTTGAAATAAACTCTTTTAATAATTAAGTAAAAGATAATATTATTATTAAAAATATTTTAAGTACTTTTAAATTATAAATTTAATTAACTTAATATTCCTAGGGTTTATTAATTAATAGGTTTTTATATAAGTTATTATAGTAATTATTACTCTTAAAGTAGAGAGTAATTAATAAGGGGGTAAAAAGGGGGTAAATAAGTATAAGTAGGTAGAGTATAAAGGAAGCTAGGTTAGTAGTATAAAGTTTCCCTAAAATATATACTTATAATAATATATACCTCCTAAAAGAGGAGAGTATTTTAAATATTAATATATTAAGGGCTTTATTATTACTTTCTAATATAATCTTAGTTAATATATTAATAGTAGGACCCTAGTTATACTAATATTTAAAATACTTATATGCTATATAGGTAAAGTACTTACCTAAGCTTAAGGCAGCTTCTTAATAATTTAGAAAGTAAGACCCCACTCCACTTAATTAATACTAGAGTCTTTTAATAATATAAATACATTTAATATAAATATATATATTTATATTAGTGGGGCTAATACAAATAATACAAATACATATATTTATATTTGTAAAAAGATTTTTTCTAATATATTACAAATACAAATACGTGTATTATATTTATATTATTTATAATATAATATACTAATTTAAGGTTCTATATATTACTAATATAAATATAATAACTATATAAAGTAAAATATATAAATTAATAATTTATTATATTTATCAATATATAATAGAATATAATTAAGTAATAATTTTTTAAAGTATTTATTAATAATAGTAAAAATATATATATAAAGTAAAATAATGATAATTATTAATATTATATTATTAGTTTTTATATATTATAATACTTTAAAGAAAAGTAATATAATATATATTTTATATTATATTTATATTATACTATTTAATTTATATTATATTTTCTAATTTATAATAAGAATTATAAATACTATAATATAGTATTTATTTTACTTTATTATAAGGTATTTTAATTTATATTTACTTTATAATATACTAAAAAAGTAATTTTAAAGTTATTAATATTATATTAATATAAATATTAATAAATTAATATAAAAAGATTTATTATTATAATATATTAATAGAAATATATGTAATATATTATAAAAAATATAAATACAAATATATGTATTTGTATTTATTATACTAACATAAAATTATTTTTCAAATATATTATAAATATAAATATATATATTTTTAAAATAATAAATATATTATAAATATATGTAATGTATTTGTATTTGTATTTATATTTTGTATTTGTATTTTGTATTTGTAATGTATTATATATTATTTTAAAAGACTCTAATTAATACTATCCCTATCCTAATTATATAATTCAGATATATCTTTCCTATAATAATATTAATATAACTTTTATAAATATATTATAATACTATAATAATATTAAAGATATTTCTTTTAAATATATTAACTAATTTAATATACTAAAATATACTTAAAAATACCTTGATTCTACTTAAGAAACTATATTAAATAATATAAATGTTAAATAAGTAAATTATAATTAAAATATTCCTTATTTAACTCTTTATAATTAACTATTAAATTCTAATATATATTAAAAAACTTAAGAGAGTTATTAAAGACTCTCTCTTATTTTTAAGAGATTCTTTATTATATAAGTACTTATTTTAAGGTCTCTTAGTATATTACTAACTTATTAACAACTTAAAAACCTTATTATTTATATTATAAAGGCTAATAATAATTCTTAATTTTTAAAAATAAAATAAATAAATAGTTTTTTTATAATAAAACCTATTTATTTAAAGTATAAAGGTAAAAAGTATTAATCCTAAATATATTAAAGAAGTAATTATTAATATAATTAAAAGGAATTTCAATATAATAGAAATATATAAAGTTAGAAAAGTTCTATACTTCTTAAGGTAAAATATAAGTAAAATAGAATTAATTAAAAGAATTTTTATAAATTATTTAATATTAAGTAACGTTTAATAATAATTTATTATTATTTAATAATTAAATAATTATATATATATTATTATATTTAGATATATTTTAATTATTAATAGAACTTTAACTATTACTTATAATCTATACTAATTAAAGTAT
>JAXISO010000515.1:0-19551 GCA_036785465.1 Colletotrichum agaves | reverse complement strand
TAAATTAATAAGTATAAATATTATTATTCTCTAGGAATTATAATATTTATACTTATTAATTTATTATAGTATAAAGTAATATTATATATTACTTTAACTTTTTATATATTATTCTAGAAAATTATAAGGAGCTTATTTATAATTAAGCTTTTTATTATAGAGTATTTTTTAGTAAAGCTAGGGAGTTAATTAGTACTTAAAACTATTATTAAAAGGAATTAATAAGCTTAAAGTAATATTTAATTCTATATTATTTAGAGTGGGAGTAGTACTTCCTTAGTTAATATATATATTATTAAGTACTTATAATATATATTCCTTAGTATTAAGAGTATTAAAGGAATTACTCCTAAATTAATTAAATAGAATTAGTATACCTTTATAAGGTAGAGAATTTAGGGGGGTAATATACTTATTAGTCTTAGCTATAGTTATATAGTATAATTTAGTACCTTCCCTATAAATTACTTTCTATTATATAGTGGATAGCTTCTAAATATAGCTATTCTTAATTTAGGATTATAGGGAGTAGGCTAAGTCCTAGTTTTAGTGTGGGCCCTAGTAATTAGTGTATTAAAATATATATTTATAGGTTTATTTATTTTTATAGTAAGTAGGCTCTCTATAGGAGTTATAGAAGAGTCTCTTATAATATAAGTAGATTCTATACTAGTTAAAGTAAGTTATATATTATTTTAGTTAGTACTTCTTTTTAAGTTATTATATAAGAGTATTATTATAAATTCTAAAGGGGGGAATATTCTTTAAAAAGAATATTAATTAATTCTAAGTATTAGTTTCTTAAGTTCTCTAGGTAATATAGTACTAAATAGGGTAATAATTATATATAGTAGTAGTAACCTTATTCTTAATAATATTAAATACCTTTAATAGAATTTATTTATTATTATTAGTATATTTACTAATAATAATAGAGAGAATATATTAGAGAGTATATATATATTATACTTAGAATCCCTTAATACTAATTATATATATAAATTTAAATAACTTAATATAGTAATTAAATAGGGCTAATTTACCTCTATTAGAGGTTACTTTAACTATAAAACTAAATAAAACTCTATTAATTACTTTAATAACTTATTTATAAACTTTACTTATTTTAATAAAAGCTTAATAGAATTCTATAGTAATAAGTTCTTAGTACTAGTGCCCTTTAGGGTACTAGAAAAAAATATACTAGTCTTTATACTTAGTATATACTTAAGCTCCCTTTTATAAGTTACTCTAGTAAACTTAAAATCTTAAAGGTACTACTTAAGACTAATAGAGTTAATTAAATTAAGCCCTAATTAGGTTCTAATAGAATTAGTTAATTTACCTAATAAGGGTATTAGTATAAGAGATAATTTATTTATTAATAGAGGCTTAGGTAATTCTAATTCTAAGTTAAATAATAAAGATATTCTTATTCTTATAAGAAGGGGAATAGGAATAATTAATACTTATTTCTTTAGGGGAAATATATTTAATTATAGCCTAGTAATTTAGAGTATACTAATTAATAATAAGTATTATAAATATAAATTTAAGAGTACTTATATAATATTAGATAATATTTATATTTTATTTATTCTTTTAAAGTTAAATAATAGTAGTATTAAGTATTATAATAATAGTTATATTAACTTAGTAGTATTAATTATAGAGATTTATAATTTTACTTAGTATAAAGTTTTCTATAGTTATATTATAAATTAATATAATAATAGTATTAGGAGTTTTAGGGTTCCCCTATTTAGAAATTAGTATTTTCTAGCTAACTATAACTCTCTCTATCCTATTTATAATAGGTGTACATTACGCCTTCTACTTCTTTGTAGGTAACCCTTAATGAGTAGTTATGTTGTGCTTCGCGTGAGTAGCCAGGAGCCCGAGCCAGCATTATATCAGCGAGGGAGAAGATGAGGAAGAAGATGGCACAGAAACCTGCGCCAGCGCGCCACCGGCGGAAGCCAGTATAGTGTGGGTAGGGAGATTGTGAGATTTGGGGTTTTAGGGGGTTATTAGTAAAATTAGTGTGGGTAGGTAGCCCGCACTAACAGTGCGTGCCAAGAAAAATAAATAGGAGGAGAAGTTGGTCCCTGTGCACTTGGAACTCTGTGGGAGGCCGCGGTGCGTCGCACCTAGTGTGCAAGCCAGAACAGGCTCACATTCAGGGCGGTCCCAGCGGTGGTGGCCTGCCAAGGCGTGTATCCCGCGCCACGCCAGGTTAACTACTATATTTATATCTATAATCCTAATATCCATAGTATTACCCATAATATATCGCCTATAATATATCTCTACTAATTACTCTACCTTACCTAGGTAATAACTAAATAATAGTCCCTTATTATCTACTATATTTAAGTTTAGTATAAGTACTAATAATATAGTATTATTATATAGGAAGAAGAAAAGAGCTTAGTTCCTCCTATAGTTTATTAACTATATAGAGTTTATATATCTCTATACTAGCCTAATTACTATAAGTATTAAGACTAAGAAGCCTAGTAGCTCTAAAGATGAGACTAAGGCTTAACTCTAATTTAGGGGTTAGTCTAATTTATCCACCTCTAGTAGTTACTTAGAATATAGACTATTAATATTAATTTATTATTATATTATAATATATTTCTAGTTCTATTTAGTAGTTTTTATTTATTATAAATAAGCTTAATTATATTATATATTAACCTCCTAGAAACCCCTACTCTACCTTATATTACTTTTCTTAATACCTAAATAGTATATTAATATAATTCCTTATAAGAGCTCCTATATATATATTAATTCAAAGGTATATATACTATTATAAGTGGCTCTTAGATCTTTACTTTTCTTTATATACTATAAATATGGAGTAAGATAGTATTCTGAGACTAGTTCCTAAGTATATTTGTGTGTGATTAGTTATAGCTATAGTAGAGTAAATATCTCTCCCCGGAATACTATTATATAGAAATATAGTGTAATATTATGGAAACTAATATAATAATTAGTAATAGTGAATAATTATTTAGAGCTATAATAATATTTATATATAATAGTAAAGTTAAGGTAATATAGTACTTTTTACCCTAAATATTATATATTCTAAATTATACTATAATTAATAAAGAGTTTACTAGTTCTATAGTTCCTATAAATTTACTTTAAATAAAAGAATCTCTTTTACTCTAATAGTAAGGCCCTAACCTATATATAGGCTTATTTATATAACTAGAATCCCTAAATACTAAGCTCCTAGGCTAGTGGATTGAAGGGGTTTTAACTCTTGTGTAGTCTTGTGCTGGAGACTAAGCCTAAGATATTTAGTATTCTTTAATTTGGGGAGATAATTAAATAGAATAATTAGGAGCTAGGATACTATATAATTATTTTAATAAATTAAGTCTCTAAAGTAGGCCTATAAAGTTAACTAGGTCCCGTGCTTTTTATACTTGAAATAAATTATTTATTAGTATGCTTTTGAAAAGAGTGTACTAGCTTGGGTTCTAGGCTGTGATAGGCTGGTAGAATTAGAATTAGTCCACGTTTAATTAGGCTATAACTAGTATACCGCGCGTTGTCCAGCCATAGTGCGCATATTCTATTAGATAGTAACTAAACTTATTACTTAAAGACTTAAAATATATAACTTATATTCTAGGTTATAAGGGATAGAACTAGTAAATATATATTATTTCTTATAATAGAATTAATATTAATAGTTGTGTATATAGTCTTAAGGGTACTAAGGAGAGAGAATAGCTCCTAATATTAATTAAATATAGTAGGTATTAGAACCTATTAAATTTTCTTTAATAGTAGTATTATACTCTAGGTTCTATATATAAAATAATTTAATTAAATAGGTAATTCACTAGTAGCTAGTATATACTATGTAATAGCTTATAATGGAATAATAGAATAATTAAATAGACCTTATTTATATAAAGTATTATTATATATTAATTATATATAGAGCTTTGTATTATTTATTGTGAATTATACTCTTGTGGAATATTATTTTAATTAGGATATGAAGTAGGGTTTTAGGGCTCTTTAATAAAAGCCTATAATACTTCTAGTCTACTAGGCTTTTAAGTATCTACTATACACTACTAGGGGCAAGCTTTATAAATTATTATGAGGATATATTATACTTTGGGGGAGACTGTGGAATAATTAATATTAGGGTTTAAATTATATAAAAGGTTACTATATAGCAAAGTCCACCTCTACTTAATTTATTATATATTTTCTATTATAAAGTATGTCCTAGGTACTATGTATTACTTTGTTCCTTTTAGCTTCTACTATAGTACCTCTAGTGGCTTATACTTAGCTAGCTAGGCTCTTTTTACTAATAAATCTAAGGGACTCTAGGTTAGTAAGCTAGGGTGGAAGGGTATACTAGGGTGGTAGTAGTAGTAGTAGTTATAGTGGATTATACTATTAAAGATATACTAGAATTAAAATTAATAACCTAACTCCTAAGGAAGAATAAACTTTAAGTTTAGCTTATATCTACTATATCTATTTATTCTTAATACTAATGTGACTTTATTTATACTATAATTACCTACTACTATAGTTAGTTAGCTCTATTATTATATTAGGAGGGCCCCGCTCCGCCGGCTGTAATTTCTAGTTGTAGGTAGTATTACTCTCCTTATATAAAAGTAGGCTACTTCCCCCCTTGTCTTATCTTCTTTTATTCTTATAATAGTAGTAATATATATATATTACTTATATATAATTATAAGTATAAATCCCTTCCTATTAAAAATACACTTTAATTCTCTTAACTTACCCTATATAGGCTCGTGCCTAATAGGCTAGTATTATGTATAGTCTATGGATGGATTTTTAGTTAAGAGTGTCCCCTACCTATAACTAAAGATAGATATAATTAAGTATACTCTAGAGGTAAGATATTACCTATATTATAGTAAGCTATATTAACTTTAAATATTTTATTTATAAATAAGTAATTATAATTAGTAATAGATATTTAAAATAGATATTATAGTAGGTTCTAGCTCTCCTAAATATAAAAGGCTTATATATAAAGAGGAAGCTATATATACTTTATATTATATTACTTATATATAAATATTTCTTTTATTACTCTTAATTAATAATAGTTACTTTAGAAAATATAAGGAAGAGTAGCTACTACTATAGACCCCTATACTATCTAAGTTAATAAGTAACTAGAGTAATTTAATTTCTTATGGGATACCACATATAAATTCCGAGGCACTATTAGGCTTATTGGGAACCCTAGTAATATTATAACTAGACTCACTTTTATACTTGAATTTCTTAGTATATCTTGAAAGTTTATTATCTGTGAAGTACTTCTGAACTTTAGAGAAAGTAATAGGTAAGAAGATTAATTAAATAAACCTAGAGTAGTAGATTAAGAGTACCTAGGACTATATATATAGAGAAGTTAATAAGATAGCTAGGGTATATAAGCTATTTAAGATTAATATAACTAATTTGGGGCTAGGTAATACCTATACTAAAATTAATAAGTATTTATTTTAGTATTTATATATTTATGCCTTTGGCCTAAATTAGTAAATAAGATTATTTGAAATTAATTATACTAATAGCCCCAGTACTACCTTAATTATAAGGATTCTTATAAATAGGGAATAATTTAAGTAGGCTATTTCCTTTTACTAGGAGATAGTTTAGTAGAACCTTAATAAACTTAAAGAGAAGTAGGAGTATTTTCCTACTTTTTAAAAGAGCTAGTTAGAGTTAGAGATAGGTATTAGGATAAAAATCCTATAGTAGTATAGACTTCCCTAGAACCTAAATACTAATATTTATATTTATTTAGAGGGAGCTAATATTTAGTATACTTATCTAGTACTTAATTATATTAACCTCTTAGAGAATAATACTCTACTATTATTACTTGAGATATAGTGCTAATTCCCACTATAATATTTCTATTACTTAGGTAATTATTATTATTTACTTAGTATTTGGGTAGGGTATAAAGCTCTTATTATGGTGAAAGGTGTATTATACTTAGAATTTGATAATAGATCCTCTAATATAGTGGGGGAACTTTAGTTTTATAGTAATACTATATCCCAGGTTATAAAGTACAATACACTACTATAAATTAGCTTGAAGCTAGTTAGTCCTAACTTACTATTCTAGTAACTATAAGGACAAACAGAGATATACTAATTCCTAGGCAGCTTTATAAATACACCTTCCTCTAGCATAGAGCCTACCTACTCTACATCGAAAAGCTTATTAACATACCCATCCCATATTAGAATGGCTACGCCTCCGAGACGGCGGACCCCAAGTCGCCGTACGCCGGCATCCCGCCCATGTTCCTCGAGGAAACATACACCCACCCCATCAATGGCAGCATCCGCCCCAACCCGCTCAGATATGCCCTCACTCTTAACAGCAAGTCTAAGAGCGGTACGAGCCAATTTATGACGCGCAATCCCACGCTCGTCAAGGGCCCGTCCAACGCAGACTGGGACCGCAAGATCGGTTTATTCAAGAAGTATCATGAGTAGATATAGCACGCCATGAGCCAAAAAACATTCACATCGGCTGGGACGGCTAAGGAATTCGGGAAGCCCTGGGCCAATATCCCGACCTTTTCGGATAACTAGTGCGATAACCTATACCCATGGCGATTTGACTTTGACGGGCTCTTCAAGCAGGTCCACGACAACTACCACGGATGGGTTGGTCCGGACATAGTGAGTCTACTCTATTCCTTCTCACAAGCTGACACTAACACCTAATTGTAAGCTAACAACACATACACGGCATGCGACCCCATCTTCCTCTCATACCACGCCAACATGGACCGCCTGGCCGGAATCTTCATGGACGCGCACCCCGAGAGTCAGTATACGTCCAGTTATCCTCTCCAGCCGTTCATCAACAACAGTACAGAGGTGAGCTACAACAATCCCAGGCAATAGAAATACACCACCATTAGAGACATAGCCAAGGACACCCGCCGCCTGGGATACATGTATGGCGCGCCTATCTGCGCCAACGCGTTTACGCCTACTTCTGCTATGGAACGCGGTGTTGTCGCGCCCAAGGCCAACGGTGGCCGAGCTATCACCCTAACTCCTACCGTTCTTGACAATAAGGGAGCGAAGGGCGCCAATGGCTGTGCAAAGCTGAACGGGCTTACCTGTAACAGCAAGGCGCACGACGACAATAAGCAGCCATACATCGTGTTTGCAGATGTGGGCTGTACAGCTTTGAGCTACTGTATCGAGGTTTTCACCACAGCGGCTCAAACACTCAAAGTATGTGCGAAAGAGAACCCTGACTTTGTGGGCGAGGTCACCCGTATCGGTATGGGAACTGGCCTGAAAAGAATGGGACCGCCGAACAACGGCGGCCAGCAGTATCAGAGGCCAGTAGCTATGAGGGTTCTCTCGGCGGCTAGTATAAGAAAGCAGCTAGAGAGGAATATTACAGTAAAAATTATGGTAACTAACCTGGAGACTGGGAAGGAGGTTGATAAGACTAACTACGAGAAAATACCAGGCTTCGTCCCTCAGATTATATAGCTTCCGGCTAGCGGATCACTATGAGCGGATTTGACTGCTGAAAAGCGTCTTGAAAAAGGCGACGAGTTCAGTAGTTAAAAAAGAGTTAAAATGCGCATACATTTCATTCACAAAATCTTAACGTGTGCGGCTTCAGGGGAACTCATACTAGGTAGCCTCCAGTTATCAATATTTATTTCACAGTTTATAAAACCCAGAAGCCCAAATTGTCGTGCATAATATCTATCAAGAACTCTTATCTATTCTACCTTAACTTTAGCAGCAGACAAGTCCCAGTAGTATATAGCCCAGGTGGCTATTACGCCTATAACTGCTACATAGAAAGGCGCCAGTAGTCTACGCAACTCCCCAGTCCCCGTGAATAAGCCGCGCCCCCACAACCATTAGACACAAAACTCCAAACAGAGACACTATCCTCAGGGTCAGCATTATTTCTGGGCGCTCTTCCGGCCACATAATCTAGTACCCCTTGAATTCGATCTGGGCGAGGCCGCTAGTATAGCCACCAATACGACGCCAGCGAACAGTATAAATAAACCCTAATATAAGCCGCTGGCCTCGTGTGCCTGTTAATATTATTAATGTATAAGAAGACTTACTTAGTCTTATAAAGGAAATTATAAGTGCCCTCTTGTAACTCTATTCTAGGGTAGGCCTTAATAGTATTACCTAGTCCCCTATTACTATAAATACTATTATTACTAAAGTCCTTAGGCTAAGTATTTCTTAGGGATTAATTATAATAATAATAGCCTCTCCTATATTTGGCTCTATAGAAATAAGCTAGGTATAACTGAATTCTAAGTAGTCACGCGCGCGCAGTAGTAACTATACCCCTAAGCCTAGTTTAGTTAATATTACTTTAGCTATTAATAATAGAATATTAAACCCTAAGGGGAAGGGCCTTAAAATAGCTTATTACTAAGTCTAGCTTAGTATTATTAGTATTTATATTATATACTTTTATTAGTCCCTCTAAATAAGATTCTATTTTTAAGGTTAATATTACTTAATTATAGAGTACTAATTAGACTATAGAATTAAAGGTAAAGGCTTATTAATTAAAAGTACTCTATAGGTACTTATTATACTATAATATAAATATTAAATTAGAGGTAATTTACTTTATAAGAAGTAAAATAATAACTTATAAGTATAATAATAAGTAATATAATATAAACTAGGTTATAATACTAAAACCTTATACTCTATTATAAAATAAAAAATATAATATATTACTTAGTAGGGTTAGTTTATAATATAGTTAAGAAGTAACTAGGAATCTAAAATATAAATACTCCTAATTATTTTAGTATAAGCCTATAAACTTAGTATATATTAATAAGTAACTTATATTATAATAATTAAAAGTTAACTCTACTTAGGCTTTTAATAATAAGTATACTAAGTAGTCTTAATTAAATAGCTAGAATAATATATTACTATATACTACTTCTATAGTCCCCTTAATTTCTACTACTTCCTCTAACTACTAAAAGGTATTTCTATTCTTATACTTTTAATACTAATACTACTATTACCTCTCTTCTATTAAAATATTTACTATTTACCCTTATTTATATTAAATAAATATATTCTAAATATATTAATTATTTAATTACTCTTATTATTAAATTAATTTATTATATAAGTAGGACTAGAATATTATTAGTACTTATCCTAAGTGGACCTATTTACTAGTGCCCTAGTTATTTTATTACTTATATAGAAGTCCTTAATATAATAGGAGTAGTAGAGAATCTTACTAAATATATATTTTCTATTATAAATATATAAAGAATATACTCTAGTAGGCTTAAATTTATAGGATTATTATAATAATAAGTATTAACTCCTCCCATTATTACCTTTAGCTATATTATTTATAAGTAAGTCTAGAAGGTTAAATAATAATTATTTATAATATATTTTCTTATAAATTAAAGTATATAATTAGTAAGGCTATTATAGTATAGGAAGATTAAGAATAATTATTCTTAACTTTTTCTTAGTAATTTAAACTTTATGTCCAATATTTATAGGAAAGTTTACTCCTTTTTATTCTAGGTATCCCCCTTTATAATAGTACTTATATTAAAAACCCTAAAATTAAGATTTACTTATATATTATAATTAATTTTCTTAAATCCCTAGATTATATAATTTATAATAAATTTAATACTAATACTAGAAACCCCCTATACCTTAATAGTATTTACTAATAACTAAATAATATATAATATATTATATACCTTTAATTTTAACTACTCCACAATAAGTATATTTAACTTATAATACTAAAGAACTTTATTATTAATTAGTTATATAATAATAAAAATTAATTTAAATTTAAGAATATTAAATTACTCACTACTACCTTAAGTTTTTCTCTATATTTTCTATATAATATCTTATATAGGGATAATATTTTAAAATATAAATATATTATTTAGTAGTCTAGGGTTTTAATAACTACCTAGAGATAGGGGTTTAAGTATATATAAAATATAAGTAGGCTTTACTTTAATATTAATAGTAAAAAGTATAAACCCTATAATTATCCTTATAATTAATTACTAAGGAAAAATAATTATAGTCCTCTTATTATAAACTTACTCTTATTATATAGAAGTACTCTCCCCTTTAATAATATATTTTAAGGCTTACTATTATTATATAATAAAAGTCTAAGTAGGGAATAATTACTAATAAATAAGCTAAATACTATAGTTATTCTTACTACTAATTCTAGATCTAATTATAGCCTACTAGAGTATAGTAATATTAAACCTTAAGGTAATACACTAAACTCTCTTTAGAGTATTTTCTTATATAGAATTAAAGATCTTAATATACTCTTAACCACTTAAAGGAAATATTTATTTTCTAATATATCCCCTATAATAATACCTATAATAAATATCCCTAGACTAGAAAAGTTATAGTACCCTCTAGTTATTTATCTAAGTAATAAGTTTAAATATATATTTAAGAAGTAATAGTAATAAATTAATTAATTATACTAAAAGTTAGAGGAATTATAGGAATAGAATAAAGTACTTAAAAAATAATATATAGAGCTAGAGGAAAAATATTATAAGCTAGAAAGTTATTAAGTTATATATAAAAGTAATTTTAAAAGTATTAATATAATAATTAATAATTTTAAAACTAGGTATAATATACTTAAGAACTAAATACTAAATATTTATAATAAGATTAAGGATTTAATAGAAAATATAAAGTATATAATTAAAGAGAATTCTTATATAATTATTAATAATAGTATAATAAAAGTAATAAAAGAGACTATTAATACTTAAGTTTAATAAATAAGAGATAGATATTAGGATATTTACCCACATTACCGGATCCCATATAGATCCAAGGCTTCAGAGTAGATACTCCAGCAGTCACACAGGCAATTATATAATCCACACATAACTATACATAACCCTCCTCAACTAGATATTATTCCTTCCTTTAAGGCCTCCCTCTCTAAATAACTTACCTTAATTAACCTACTTTTACTTTATATATAGTAGACCTATTATCTCTACTATTAAAATATTAGAATTAACTAATATAATAAATTCTATACTAATTAATAATTAACTTTATTATTATACTATAATATAATAAATTATAAATTAATAAGGTTTACTACTTCCTAAATTAAAGAAATAATATTTATCCTAGAGTAATCCTAAGTCTCCCTTTATAATTAAGTACTATACTAATAGAAATAATAAATTTAGAAGGTAATAGTTTGGCCTCCCCTTCTATATCCTACTCTCTAAAGTATTAAATTATATTTTAACTAGGTGAAATTTTAAATCCCCTAATCCATAATTAATACCTTAGTCCATTCTATAATAACCTTATTAGCCCTACTTAAATAAAGTTTCTAATCCTCCTTAGTACTAATAAGGTTCTTATTATATTATATACTCTTAACCCTTTAAATAATTATAAATATATAATTTATATCTCTTCTATAATTATTCTATAATAACTTTAAAAATTATTCTTCTACCTTGGATTTAATAGGACTATCCTCCTCCCTTAATAATCCTTAATAATTCTCACCCTCTCTTATTAATCCTACTAAATTCCATACTTCTCCTTTTATTTCTCTACTTCCCTTACCCCTTATTTATAACTTATTCTTTCTAAAATAATTAGTAATAAAGAATACCTCTAAATAATAATTAACTTATTTAAGTAATAATAAACTACTAATTTAATCCCTTCCTCTCTAGACTACTATAGAGTAAATTATATAAGATAGTATAAATTAACTAATCCACTTTATTATAGAGTAAGTTATTCTACTATACCTACTAAAATCTAGTTTATTTAACTTTAAAAATAAGTAAATCTCTTCTCTTTTATAGAGAGATCTTATAAGAAAATATACTAAATATATACTAAAACTATCTATTACCAATAATAACTTACCTTTTATATTATTTATATAGTATATTAAATATACTATAAATAGTGGTAATAAAGTAGTAATTCTATAGTAATATACCCTCTCCTAGTCCTCCGAGATACTTAAGAGGAATAATAATTATATTTAACTTATTTAACCTCTTTTTTATTAATTTAGCTTATTTAGCCTCTTTTTTATTAATTTAGCTAATTATGCTAAATTACCTAATTCACTGCTTTTTATATTATTTAATACTGAATTCTTCTCCCTCTTATACCTCTAAAAACCCCCTCCTTCCTATAATAACCTCCACACTAAATCTCTCCCTCTTATAATCTCTACCTCGGATCTCTCCCTCTTATTATCTCTAGTTTAAATTTCTCCCTTTTATAACCTTATTACTATTTAATAAATTTATTAATTAGTTTATTATTATAATAAAGGTTAGTACCTTTGGGGAAATAGTTTTCTACTAGTAAGTAAAGATTTAATAGGACTATTAATTAATTATATTAGTAGTACTTAACTTTTCTAAGCTAAAATAGTATATATTAAGTCCTTTGGATTACTTAAATTACTCTACTAATTTACCTATTATTATCCCTTCTTATTAGTATTTAATTAGAGTATATAATAGGTATTAACTCTTAAATTAAATAATTATTTATTAATTTACCTTCTTATTTATTATTTATTATTATTTTTCTTTAGCCTAATTAATAACTATAATAATTCCCTCTTTAGGAAGGACCCTTTAACCCCTTTTAAGGACTAGTTATTTAAATCAAATCCCCTTTTTAGGAAGCCCCTTTTTAGGCTAAAAGTACTAAGTTTTCCCTCTTTAGGAAGCCCTTCTAGGGAAAGACAAGTATTATAAAAACCTCCTACTTTTCTCTAATACCCCCTCCTTATAAAATTCCCTATTTAGGAAGCCTCTCTTTAGAGTTAAAAACTAAGTTCCCTCTTTAGGAAAACTAAGTTCCCCTATTTAGGAAGAGAAATAATAGCTAAAGTAAATAAATATATTTAAGTTTAGTATTTATAATTTATCTACTAAATAAATTAACTCCTAATAACTATAGCCTAGGAAAGGTACCTATATTTATAATATTAATATTAGTCTACTTATAATTTATCTCCTTTTATTATTCTTCTAAGTATTATATTAATTACCCCTAATACCCCTATTAACCTAGTATACTAAAAGTCCTTAATCCCCATTCCCAATAAATTCAAAGGCCTTATTAACTACTCAATATATAGTTATTTATATACCTTTAATAATAAGGAAATAAACCCCACTAAAATTATAAGTTTTACTACCTATTATATTAGTATATTCATTAAACAAAACCTATAAGGTAAGTAATTATAGTCTAACTTTAAGAATATCTTTAAAAACTATATAAACACTTTTAAACACATAAATAATCTCATAATTAAGGCTCTTTAGAAGTTTCTCTTATATAAAGGTATCTTTATTAATTATAATAGAGGTTTTATTAAGGAAAACCTTATTAAGACTATTATTAAACCTAACTATTACTTATAAACTTAAAAAGACTTTAAAATTATTAAAAGTACTTATTCTAAATTAATTACTTATAAGAATAAAAATACTAAATTCCACTGGGAACTAATAGAGCCTATTAATTAGGAAGAGATAATTATTCCTAATATTATAACTTATCCTACTCTTCCACTCTAATCCCTCCCCATAAGAGTAGTAAGACCCTTATTAGTTCTAGTCTCTCCTACCTATATCCCTTAAACCCTCTCTCTAGCTACTACTACCCCTTAAAATATTACTATAAGCTAAAATATTATTTAGAACCCTTTTATAACTTTTAAGCCCTAAATTACTCCTCTAATTAAATAATATTCTATACCCCATTATCCACAGCCTATCTTAGACCCCCCTATTTCTTACTAACTTAGTATATTTACTAAGTTTTATATTAATAAGAGTATAAAGTATAGTAATAGTAAACTAGATATTATAGACATAAAACTTACTATTTTTAAGGATTATTATATTAAAGTTAATATTACCCCTAACTAATATACTAAAGCCTTCTCCCTTATATTAAAAAATAATACCTAAGATTTATATTATTATAATATTATAAAAATAATAATTTTACTAACTTTTAATTAAATAATTAATAATATAAAGAATTACTTTAAAATAGAGGAGTTTCAATTAGCTAATAAGACAATATAGTAAAATACTACTTTTACTAACTTCCTCTATTAATACCCTAAAAAGCCTAAATCCAAGGTCCTTAAAATACTATTTAAAACTCTTACTACCTTAAAACCCACACTTAGCCCTAAGTTCAATAATAAGCTACTATTAAAAAATAAGGTTATTAAAGCCTACTAAGGTATATAGGAATATAAGCTTATCCTCTATAACCCCTCTACTATAATTCAAGGCCTATTTAACTCACTTTAATTTACTATTAGTATAGCCTTATAAATAAATAATAAGTTATCTTAATTTATTACTAATTATAATAACTAGGAAGAGCATAACTAGATATACATAAATAAATATTTTCAGAGTAATAATAACTAGAACTTCAGGGGAAATAGTAATTATAAATTTTAGCCTTATCCCTATGGAGATTAATTAAACTAATACTACCCAATATATAAGAATAGAAGTAATTCCTGTGATAACACAAGAAAATACTAGACTTATAATAAACTAGGGTGCTGAATATGGAAATACCCCAAAGCTAAGAAAATATTAGGATTTAGTAGGTTTAAGTCCAGGTACTCTTAGAATACAATAGAAAATAAATTCAATACTTTCCTCACCTATTATAAAGGCAATAATAATACTAATAATATAAATAATAATAATAGTAAATCTAACTCTAATAATAAGGTTTAATAGTACTTATAATACTATTACTAGAATTAGCCTAAATCTATATTCCCTCCCCTAGGTAATTTTACTACCTATTTTATAGACTCTATATTCATAGTTAATAATAGTAAGTTAGTAATAATACTACTAAGTTAAATAACCTTCTATATAGTTATAAAAATTAATCTAATTATAAAAACTAAAAACTCCCTACTTTAGCCTACTTAACTTATTTTACCTAGAAACCCCTATTCTACCTAATTATATACTCTTAATAAATAATACTCTAAAGAAGTCTTTTAGGGAATTATACTAAATTTAGGAGCTACTAGAGTCTCTATAGTAGAATAATATTAAGTTATTACTCTCTAGTAATTATATCCCTCTATTATAATTAATAAATTAAATATTAATTAAGTAAGAGTTTAATTTAGAGATAGACCTTTTAAAGACTTCTTTAGTACTATTATAATTTCCACTATTTTTAGTAATATAGTTTTTTATATAATTCCCTCTAATACCCTATTTTTACTTTATTTAAGAGATATAGATAAATTAGGGATTTACTTTTATAACCTCTAAAATTACCTACTTTAAGGTAGAACTACTACCCTAGTTATATATTAATAGGGCCATACTTAACTTTTACTTAATAATAAGTAAATCTTTATTTAGAATAGCTATTTAATAAATATTAAGCTTTATTAATTATACTACTATTTTAACTATCCCTTTATTACTAAGTTAGCTACTCTCCTTTAGTAAGTAGGCTATCCTATTTAAACTATAGTAATTAAATAACTAATAAAGATTTATTAATACTACTAATTAAATACTAGAAGCCCTTATTAATTTAAATTTATACTAAAGGATAATTATTCCTTTAATTATAAGATTATTTATAATATAATGTACCTTAATAATAAAGTAACTCTATATATTATTAATTTAGTAACTAGCTTTAATACTACTTATTTTCTCCCTAATATTTTAGCTAAAATAACCTAGGAGACTCTCTACCTCTACTAGATTTATATATACTAAGGCCCTTTAAATTGAATTATTATTAATACTAGCCTTAATTTTACTACTAAAATTTTTGAGAAGAGTACTAAATCCATAATAATTACTATTAAGGTGGTCCTAATTAAAGCTTACTATTAAATTAGTAAAATAGAGAGGTATTATAGCCCCCTATAGTGAGTATATATTATTATCCGGTAAGAGTTACCTTCTACTACGCTTGACCTTATACTCTAAATAGCTATTAAAGTAATTAATAATACTACTAGACCTAATAAATTAGTATTAATTCTACTTATTTTTAGTACTTATTTATAGATTAGTAATAACCCTATTCCCTCCCCTAATATTGTAGCTAGAGCTAAGGCTATTTAATTCATAATGGATAATTTATATAAGGAAACTACTAAATATAAAGTTATAAATGCCCTTATTACTTATAATAGCTTAATTATAAATAAAGTTATTAATCTCCCCCTTTAATTCTAGGTATATGTTTACTATAAAAAAGGGAGCTAGTAAGGTCCTTATTACTTTATAGTAATTATAAATAAAATTATTACTATTAAGCTACTCTAAGGCCCCTAAGATTTTCCCTTTATAGTAATTAAACCCTAGTATAGAGACCCTAATAGTAATAATAAAAGTAATATTAACTAAGACTCTAATCCCACTCTATTAAACTTAGAGATTATAGCTCTAATTACTCCCAATATTGTTACCTAATGTCCCTGTGGTAGACCCCATAAGAACCCTATCCCCTTAAATAATACTTTTAAATAAGAGGTAGATTATATAATCTTTATAACTACTAAGGAAATAATAGATTTAGCCCTCTCCCTTGCCCTCTAAAAGGCTAGGAAGATTACTATAGAAGAATTATTATTTAAGAAGTTCCAAGAGAAAGAGATTAATACTCTACTCTAGTGGGAAGTTTTTAGATTTAAGACTTTTAACCCTAATAAGTAGTATAATTAATTCTTTTAATCCTAAATAGTTAATAAAGTTAAGAATAAAATAATAACTTTATTTAAGAAGTCCTATTTAGTTATTTATAGTATTAATAATACTAAAAAGTATGGGATTTTAACTTAATCTCCTACTATTTAATACTATAGTGTATATTTGCTATTATTAATTACTTTATCCCTTGGTCTGGATTATTAGATCTGGATTAGAGATATTATATAGGCTTATATATAGTCCTAAACCCTACTAGCTAGAGATATTTATACTTACCTTCTTAATTAAATTTAAGATTAATATCCCCCTAGTATTATTATAAAAGTTGTAAAGCCTCTCTATGGGATTATGGAAGCTAGTACTTACTAGTAGGCAATATATAGTACTTATTATAGGGATAAACTATAAATAAAGAGTTCCTCCTTTAACCTATACTTATTATTAATAAATAAATTAAGCCCCTATTTTACTATTATTAGTATATAAATTGATAATATTATTAGCCTACTAATAGAGCTCTTTTTAACTATTAAAAATAAGGAACTAGTTAAAGTTAAATTTATAACTAAGCTAAAGAAGATTTTAACCTATAAGACTTTAATTATATTTAATAGTAGTACTATTATATTATTAATAAATGGATTTATAACTCTTTATTAAAAGGGCTAAGACTCTAAGTTAGAGCTTATTAATATTAAGTCCATAGTTAAAAAGTAATAATATATTAAATAATAAGCCTAAAGTACTTATATTACCTTAATTTATTAACCTAAGGCTTATTTTAACTTATTAATTACTATATAATATTAGGACCCCTTTAATAAGAATATTACTACTCTTAATAAGTAACTTTTATAACTAAAGAATAATTTTAAGTATAGCCTTATATTTATTATACTATTACTACCTACTATAAAACTATTTATATTTATGGATAAATTATTTACTAATAACTAGGACCTAATATTATAACTTAGTTATATTATTATTCTAACTAATAAAAGAATCCATAATATATTATTCATAATTAATAATAATATTATTTACTATAATTTAACTAAGTATAAATAAATTACCTATAGTATCTTAGCTTCTAAGATTTATACTATAGTTATTAGTATAGACCTAGCCTTTATTATTATATTAACTCTCTAAAAAGTTACTAATAAATTATAAATCCCTAATATAATACCTATTATAATATATATTAATTTATACTTATTATATAAGTACTTTATTAAACTTAGTACTATAAAAGAGAAGTAACTAATAATTAATATTATAGCTCTTTATTAATTATATAAATAATAAGAACTTACTAAAGTTTACTAAGTTAATAGTGAAAATAATTCTACTAATACCTTTATAAAGGCCTTACTAAATAGAGCCCTCTGCTGCCTTATTAATATAAATAGGATTATAATCTATATAGAAGGATAGGTTACTTGGATAAGTAAGGAGTAGAGAGTAGAGAGAGTGTATTTTGTGCTATTAAAGTGTATTTGTGATTATTATGAAATTATTTAATTTATATATTTAGAAGAGCATATTGGGCGAATCCTAGTATAAGAGAAAAACTACCAGTATTAGGATATTCGCCCATATTACTAGATCCTATATAGATCCAAGGCTTTGGAGTGGATACTCTAGTAGTCACGTAGGTAGTTATATAATTTATACATAACTACATATGACCCTCCTTAACTGGATATCACTCCTTCTTCTAAGGCCTCCCTCTTTAAATAACTTCCTTCTAATTAACTTACTTTCACTTTATATATAGTAGACTTATTATCTCTACTGCCGAAGTATTAGAACTAGCTAGTATAGTAAATCCTATAAATACTCTTATACTTTATTAAAAAATAATATAGAAAGTTATTATATAAAGTAGGACTAGTATTATTTATTATTATTAATACTCTAAGGTAATTACTTTATTAAATATTACTTTATATATATTTCTATATATATAAAATAAATATATTTAAATATATAATACTTATTAAGAAATCTAAATATAATAAAGGCTAATAGTATTAAATTAATTATATAATTATAGAGTAATCATATAAGCTAGTTAAATAACTAGGCTCCTAGTTAAATAGTTAGGCTTTACTCTATATAGTTGCGGATTATAGTATTATTATAATACTAATAGTGTTTTATTTTTAGTAGTTACTACTTTATAACCTATATTAAATAAAACCTAAATTAAATACTCCTAATAATTATATTATTATAAATCTTATATATCTCTCTTCTCTCTTAATTTCTTTTACTACTCTCCCTTATAAACTATTTCTCTATATATATTATAATACTATTATATTTAATATATTATTTAAGTAACTTATTAGGTATTTACTTAGTAAGTATATTAGTTAGGTTATTATTACTATTAATTTATTAAACTTAATATATCTTCCTTCTTCTATATAATTAATAGAGTACTATACTATTAATTATAAGTTACCTTTCTTTTACTATACCTAGTTTAATAATATACTAGTATAATAAGTATAAATATATATATATAATAATTAAAATATAGAGTTTATAGAAATTATTTATTATATTATTAATACTAGTACTTATTATAAAAGTAATATTTATACTAGCTACTTTATTATAAATAAAGTCTTTAAAGAAAATATAAAGTATATTATAAA
>JAXISO010000514.1:0-19619 GCA_036785465.1 Colletotrichum agaves | reverse complement strand
GGTACTCTATAAGGAATTATAGTAATTTATCCCTATTATAAATTTTAATAGTAAGTAATTAAATACTATAAGAATAATTTAAATAGCCTATATATATATAAATTACTAAGAATTACTATATATACCCCTACTCTAACTAAATATAAAGAAATATAACTTAATTCTTAGCTACTTATAATTTAAATACTATAAAGTAAACTTAAATATATACTAAAAATACTTATTATAGTCTAATAATATCCCACTTAACTAAGACCTACTATATATTATTATATAGAATATAAAGAACTTTTATAGGCTAGTAGAAATTAATATTAAGTATTAAATTAATACTAAGAAATACTAGGCTACCTTTAAAATAAATAAATAATTATATACTAAATAATAAACTAGGAAGTACTTAATAGTACTACTAAAAAAGATCCTACTTTACCCACTCTCTACTAAAAAGGTTATTTAGTAGGAGAACCTATAAAAGATAAACTATATTCTCTCTAGTATAGTACTACCTAAGTATAAGCCTCTATACTACTAAAGGAACTAATTATTCCTAGAGACTAAGGCTATAATATAAAGCCTTAATATAGTACTTATTAATACTATTAAACATGAATAGAACCTAAAATAAAGAGATATAGAGCTTAAATTTATTATACTTTATAAACTTAATTATATTATTAAGAATAAATAGGAGTAGCTCACCTTAAGTCCCCATATACAAAATAGTAATAATAAGAAAATAAGGCACTTAATTAATAAGAAGCTCCTAGTATATCTCTATACTTATAAGAACTACTTTAGTAAGGCTACTAGTAATATATTAATACTATATTAACTATATAACTATAAAATTAAATTAGAACTAAGTACCTTAGAATAATTATAATACTACTTTATATATAAGTAATTACTCCTAGAGTTTAAGGCTACTAGGGAATAGTTATTAAATAACCTAAAGAAGGACTTTATTACCCTAAGTAGAGTACTATTTATAGCTCCAATACTATTTATATACAAGGCTAATAGTAGCCTATATTTTTATATTAACTACTAGAAACTTAATATATTTATAAAAAAGAACTACTACTTACTATTACTAATTAATAAAACCCTAGTTAGAATTAGCTAGGCTAAGGTATTTATAAAGCTTAATATTTAATAGGCCTTCTATTATATTTAAATTCACTTAGACTTAGAAGACCTTATAATTTTTAAAACTTACTATAGAGCCTATAAATATAAAGTACTACTATTTAGTCTCTATAATAAGCCCATAATATATTAATAGTATATAAATAATATATTAATAAAATACTTTAATAATTTTTATATAGTCTATATAAATAATATTCTAATTTTCTTAGAAGACCCCTTAAAGTATAAAATATATATTAAAAAGGTTTTAGACTAGTTATATAGTACTAAGTTCTAGGTTAATATTAAGAAGTATAAGTTTAATATTACCTCTACTAAGTATCTTAATTTTATTATCTCTACTAAAGGAATCTAACTTAACCTAGAGAAAGTTACTATTATAAGGAACTAGTGGGCCCCTATAACTATTAAGGGTATATAATTCTTCCTAGGTTTCTATAACTTCTATTAATACTTTATATAGAATTATAATAGAATTATAAGGCTATTAATAAAATTAACTATAAAGGGGATTTAATTTAACTTTATAGTAAACTATAAGGCCACCTTCAAGGCCCTAAAATACGTACTAATATTAGTACTTATTCTCTACTACTAGTACTCTAAACTCCCTACCTATTTATAAATAAATACCTTAAAGTCTATTTATATAGGAGCTCTCCTCTAATAATAGCCTAATAATAACTTTTAATACTTTATTATATACTTCTTAAAAATAATATTACCTATAAAGATAAATTACCTAATTTATAATTAGGAAATAATAATAATTATCCTAATTATAAAAGAATAGTATATTAAATTATTAGCCCTCTTAGAGAAGTTTAAAGTAATTATAAATTACTAGTTACTTCTATACTTTATAATAAAGTACCTCCTTAATATTTAATAGGCCTACTAGGCTAGAATTCTCATGGGTTTTAACTTTATTATTAAATACTAATTAAAATAGGAAAATATCCTTACTAATATATTAACCTAAAAGAATAAAGATCTCTATACCTAGTAGGCCCTCTATAATACTAATAGAATATAGGTATTACTCCTATAGAATTATCTTAACTTAAAAACTACTATAGAGCTAAAGAAAATACTATCTACTATTATTAATTCCCCTAAGGTCTTAATAAGTACTCTTAACTTAGAAAAAAACTTTAAGAATTACCTCCTTATTAAATAAGTACTCTAACTTAATTAAAATACTATTATACTATCCCTATAGCCCCTCTAAGCTTTAATAAAGAGGGAAAAGAGCCATTAAGCTATTCATAATAGCTTCCTAGTAATAAATAGGAAACTCACAGTCCTAGAAGAGGAGGACCTATAACCACAGCTTATTTAGGAAGCCTATATATAAAAGCTAACTACCTACCTAGGGTAAAATAAAATACTAAAGATCCTTAAGTAATACTACTAATAACTTTACTTTATATTAAATATTAAGTAGTATATATAGAATTATTATATATATTATTATACTTAGAAACCTTAAAATAAGCCCTTAGGAGAGCTCTACCTCTTAGAGGTTCCTAATTACTTATAGAAGTATATTACTATAAACTATATATTATATTTATTAAATTACTATAAATTTAATAATATATTTATAATTATTTATTATTTATTAAAAAAAAGTATCTTACTACTTTACTATAAAATAATTATAACCTAGAATATAGTATAATTATACTATACTAATATTTTCTACTATATAAACTTCCTAACTACTATTATATTTAATAGGGGGCTATAATTTATTTCTAACTTCTAAAATAAACTCTATAAAATTTATAGAGTAAAGTTATAATTATCTATAATAGCCTATACTAAGACTAATAATTAGACTAAAATTATAAATTAGTACCTTACTTAATACCTTTAGCCCTAATTTAACTAATTCTAGAATAACTAAAGTAAAATACTACCTATTATAAACTTTATATAAACTACCCTATTAAATAAAATAATAAGCCTTTACTCCTTTAAAGTAAAGTATAATTATACTCTATAAATAAGTTTTAACTAAGAGTAATATATAACTAAGTTTAATAATACTAAGGAGAAATTAAACTATATAAATACCTAGTATTTAATTAATTAACTTTATACTATATAGGATATTATAAAGGGAAATATATTTACTCCCTAAGAATAGTATAAGTAAATAGCTAATAAGTATTATTAATTAAATAACTTCTTAGTAAGTAATATAATTTATATTTTAATATTTACTTAGTATTATAAGAACTTCTTAAAATTATCCCTACTTTAGAATAACCCCTAGCTTATTAAGACTATTAATAAAGGGGGTACTTAGGTACTTAATTTACCTACTAAGTATAAATATTACTTAGTATTCTACCCTAGTAAGCTTTAAAAGGCTATTAAGAATCCACTATTAAATTAAATAAAGTTACCCCTATTATTAATTAATTTTAATAATAAACTAGAGTATAAAGTCTCCTATATTATAGTATCCTAAATATAATAAGGAAAATTATAATACTAAGCTAATTAAAAGGAATATAATAAGAACTTAACTTAGTATAATATAGAGAGCTTTTAATATACTTCTATAGTATTTTAAGTCTTCTATATTAATAATTTATAAAGCCTAGGACTATTAAAGTATTATAGGCTATGCCCAAATAACATTGGCCTGGGCTTTGCCTATGCTTACTTACCCGGTCCCTACCCGGTGCTCCTCTAGTGGGCCCCTACTAGGCTCCTTATATATAGACTTTTTATCTATTATGGGAAACTTCCCTTTTCTCTCCTTAATTCTAAATAAATAGTATTTTATATACCCTTTAGGCTAAATAAGCCTAGGCCTAGCCCTTTATATATTTAGAATTTAGTCCTTATTTACTATATAAATAATAATAGGGTTAAGTGTGGCTCCCTACTAGTAAATTACTTAATTAGTAAGCTAGGCTCCTAGAATAAATAAGAGCTATTAAATAATATAATAAATAATATAATAGAGGGAATTAATACCCCCTATAAGATTCCTATAGGAGGCCCTCTTATAAATAAATTACTCTAATAATAATTAGAATACTTTATTAATTCTTTTTATTAGAGGATTATAGAGCTAATAAATGAGCTAGTAAGAAGGAATACTACTACCTTAGTAAGTTACTTAGTACCTCCCTAGGTACCTATATTTACTACTCTCCCTATAATAGAGAATACCCTAGTACTAATACTAGCTATAATTTATACTGTATAAGTAATTAAATACCCTACTTCCCCCCTAGTAATTACCTACTACTAAAAGTTCTTACTCCTCCTACTAAAGTTCTTAAGTAAATAAAAGGAGTACTAAATTTAGGCTTAGTAAATAAAAACTAAGCTTAAAATTAATAAGTACTTCTATAGTAGTAACCTTAAATATTAATACTTAATTAATATTTATTTAGATATTAGTTCCTAGTAGGTAGTTAAAACCTTTTATATAGTAGGGAGTCTAAATAATACCTATAATTTAGAAGTATTTATAATATACTTAAATTAAATATACCTAGATTTAAATAGCTAGCCTTAAATAATAGCTTAATTATAGGGACTCTAGTAGAAGAATAATAAGAGACTTATTACCTTTCTTCCCCACTTTAAAAAAACCTTAATAGAGATTAGTGAATATAACTAGCTAAATATAGTTTAAATCTCCCTCCTAGAGGTTACTTTAGTATTTTATTTAAAGGAACTCCTAATTATTATAGAGCTCCCTATAAAGTATAGTAAATAGCTTATAAAGGTCTAGGATATTATATAGAAGTTTAAATATATAAAGGGACTAGTTAATTATTACTTAGTACCCTATTATAGGACTACTAATTATAATACTAATAGGGATATTATAATAATTAGCTCTATAGTTAAGTAGTATAACTACTAGGGCTTTATAGGGTCCCTCTCCTCTATTAATAATAATCTAAAGTATTAGAGAGACTCTTATAAGTACTATAATTATAGTAAGGTGGGTTATATTTAATAGAATTATTTAAACTAGAAGAAGAATACCTCTATAAGAGTCCTAAAAGTTAAACTATTTATAGGTAATATAAATAAGGACCTAGGGAGTAATAATAACCTCTTAAGTAATAAGGAGTTAGGAAAAAAGTAACTTTAATATAAAATTAGGTATTAGGGCTAACCTAGGTAGAAGTCTAAGAATAAAGAGAGTAATAAAAATAAGAATAAAAGAGTAATTAGTAGTTAGCTACTATTTAGATAAGAATTAATAGAGACTATACTATTTATATACTAGTTAATACTAATTATAATATATATACTATTATTAATATTTCCTTTATAAAGAGACTTTATTTATTACTTATTAATAGAAGGAAGAGAAAAATAAAGAGATATATTATTAGGTTATTACTTAGTAATACCTAGGGGATTACTATTCTAACTCTAGAGGTTAGTAGGTATATATAGAAAGTTTATACTTATATAATTAAAAGCCTTTATCCCCTCTTATACTTTAGTAAGCCTTAAATAGAGAATAATTAAGTAATTTATAATATTAAGGCCTAATAAATAACCCATAGAAAGGTAAGTATAATAGCCTACTTAGAGTACTAGGAGGAACTTATAAGTCTTTAAGAAATCTAATTAGCCTACTTATTAGGGGTAAACTCCTTTATTTTCCTATACTAGTACATGGCTAAGACTAGTAAGGAGGTACTTACTACTTATTAGGTAATATTTATAAGCCTAAAGGATATTAAGAAGGCCCTAGTATTAAAGAAACTTATTAACCCTAGGGATTATATACTAGTATATATTCTTAAGGAGTTCCCTAACTTATTTTAACTTAATATAACTTATTAATTACCCCCTATTTACCCTAATATAAATTATAAAATCTCCTTAGTTTTAAATAAAAAGGGCTATATACTAGAGCTCCCCTGGGGGCTACTATATAATATATTAAGAGAGGAGTTTCTTATATTAAAGAAGACTTTAGAGAACCTATTAAATAAGGGCTTTATTAAAGTTAGTAGCTCTACTATAGGGGCCCTAGTACTCTTTATTAGGAAGCTAGGAGGAGGGATTTATTTTTATATAGATTATTAGGCTCTAAATATTATTATTAAAAAAGACTAATATTTATTATTCTTAATTTTAAAGACTCTCTAGAGGGTAGTTACTATAAAATAGTATACTAAATTTAATATAGTTATAGTCTTTTATAAAATTAGAATTAATAAAGTTAACTAGGAAAAGATAATTTTTTAAATAAGGTATAAGTTATTTAAATAGGTAGTCTACCCCTTTAGCCTTACTAGGGTACCTACTATTTTCTAATAATATATTAATACTTATCTCTACTAATTCCTAGATAACTTTATTATAACTTATATAGATAATATTCTAATTTACTCTAGTAGGTCCCAGAGTAATTATAAGGATAAGGTCTACTAAGTACTTAGTTACTTTTTAATTACTAGGTTATAATTAGACTCTAAGAAGTATAAATTCTCTATTATTAAAGTTAAGTATATAGGCTTTATAGTAACTATAGGAGAGGGTATTTCCTATAATTCTAAGAAATTAACTATAATTATTAATTAACTCCCCCTAATAACTCTTAAGGGGGTCTAAAATTTCCTTAAGTTTACTAATTACTATAAAGTCTTTATACTTTAATATAGTATAATTATAGAGTTATTAATAAAGTTAATAAAAAAGAATACTCCCTTTAAATAAGTATTAGAGTAGTAATAAGTATTCTAGGAACTAAAATAGTTCTTCACAATAGGACTAGTACTCTACTAGTTTAACTTAAATATTCTAATAATAGTAGAAATAAATTATTTTAGTTTTATATTAAGAGGTATATTAACCTAGGAAGATAAGTAAAATACTAAGTACTTAATAGTTTTTTACTTATAATACCTCTCCCCTACTAAGTATAATTACCCTATTTATAATAAAGAACTTTTAATAATATTATTTTACTTAAGAGTATAAAGAGTAGAACTAGGGAATACTAGGAAGTTTAAAGTACTTATAAATTATAAGGGTCTTAAGTACTTTATAAAGAAGTAATACCTTATAAAAAGGTAGAGCTAATAAGTTAAGAAGTTAGTTAAGTATAACTTTTACCTTAAATACTAATTTAGTACTTAAGTAATAGTCCCTAATACTCTCTTATACTAGGAGTAGAATACCCCTAAGGGCTAGAATAATAATTAATAATAGGAGCAAGTAATTTAAGTTATCCCTAATAGTACCCAATTTAGTAGGCCCTAAGTAGGCTATATAGGAGTTAATAGTACTTAAACTTTTAATAATAGGCCTAACCTCTAGGAACTCTAGAATTATATTATAAAGAAGAATACCTAGTACTAGTAAGTTTATATAATTATTCACTAGGGGGACTATAATCTCCTATTAGACCTTTACTTTAAAGTATAAATTATAGAGTATAAGATAAATATTCTAAATAGGCTAGTATTTTAGGGGAGGTTATAAGTTCCTAGTAATAATAATATAAATTACCCCCTAAATAAGCTTAGAATAAAGCTAGTATAGGAATCCTATAACTCTAGTATTATAAGTTACCTAGGGAGGAATAGTACCCTAAAAATTATAAATAGGAGGTTCTATTAATTAAAGTAGTCCTAAATAGTATAATAATTTATAAGAAATTATAATATATATAGAGGGGTCTATATTTAGAGGTAAATTAAAAGGGGTTTCCTAAAGTTCCTCCTAATACCTAATTAATTATATTCTAATCTTATAAATTTTATTATTAATTTTCCTCTAATAAAGGGGAAAAAGAGCTACTACTTATAAATTATTATAGACTACTTAAGTAAGTCCCTAACTCTAGAGGAAATAAATATAATAGAGACTAAAACTTATATTTAATAATTTCTTACCTATTACTACTATTTCTATAGAATATTATAATTTATTATTAATAATAGGGGGTTAAATTAAGTAAATTACTTTTAGAAGGAGTTTTATAAATTAATAAGTATAACTTATTTATTAAGTACTAAGTACTACTTATAAATAAATAGTAATATAGAGTAGTATAACTAGGAAATCTAAGTAATATTAAGAGCCTTTATTTACTAGTCCTAGAATAATTAGGGGGACTTATTACTTATTATTTAACTAGTACTTTATAATTAATAATATAACTCTATTAGAATAATATCTTTCTTTATAGAGTATAAATATTATATTAACTTAATTCTAATAATAAAGGAGATTACTAGGGTACTCTTTAATAGAGAGGTAGTAGTTTAATAATTAATTAATTAAATTAAATTAATTATAAAGTTTATTTATATAGAGATAGTATTTATATAATAGAGGGCTAAGAATTAAGCTAATAAGAAGTAGTTACTAGTAGAGAAGTATTAAATAAGTAATAAAGTATAATTAAATATAATTAATTATAAGTCCTTATAATTAAGTAAGAAGCTCTCCTAGTTATACTATAAGTATAAGGTAGTATAGGTAATATTCCCCCTTATAATAGAATTTAATATATTAGGCTTTATATATTTAAAGTTTTATATAGACCTCCTTTAGAGAGTTATTAATAATTCCCTACTTAGGTAAATTATAATAAATATATAGTTATTTCTTATTATAAATAATAATAATAAGGCTAAATAAGAGGTTAAGGATATTCTAGTAGTAAGGTCCTATTAAGTAGGTAGAGGGTAATAGAGGGAGGCCCTTATAAAGTAGGTAGGGTATATGGACCTAATATAGGAGCTAGTGGCTATAATAGTAGAGATAATAGCCCTAGAGTAGTTTAAGGAGAGATATGGGGATATTATATTAAATAATAGTAGCCTAGTAGTTGCCCCCCCTGGGATAGGAGAGGGGGGAGGGGGGTAATATTATAGGCTATACCCAGATAATATTAGCCTAGGTTTTGCCCATACTTACTTACCTAGTTCTTACTTAGTGCTCCTCTAGTGGGCCCCTACTAGGCCCCTTATATATAGACTTTTTATTTATTATAGGAAACTTCCCTTTTCCCTCCTTAATTCTAAATAAATAGTATTTTATATACTCTTTAGGCTAAATAAGCCTAGGCCTAGCCCTTTATATAAAGTAACTTAATATATAATTTACTATTACTACTACTAATACTATACCTACTAAGTATTTAAATAATAATTTAATAGCCTAAGGAAATATTTTTCTATACTAGTAAGGTAAGGGGTTTTACTATAAATAGTAATATTATTAAAGGGGGGGGTAATATTATAGTACTAGTCTTTAAAGTATTTCCTGGATCCCTAAGGTACTAACTTATAAGTTATATAATTATAATTATATAAGTAGGGCCTTATAAGCCCCAGCCTATAAGACTAGAATCTTGTGCCCACTCTATAGTAGAGTTTTCTTCTCCTCTTTAGTTTAGAATTCACTTAATATAGTATACTCTAGTGCGCTAGCCTAGTTAATTTAACTATTTATAATATAAAGGAGATTAAAGATAATAATAAAATTTATAAGTATAAATACTTTTAATTTATAATTTATAATTAAAGTATTAAATTAAAACTATTTACCCTAAATACTTAAGTCTAAAATAAGAGAGTAAAAGAAATAATAATAGTAATAAAAGAGTAAACTAAAGTAATAATTATTAATATAAATCTCCTATTTATTCTATAGCCTAAGATTATAAAGGCTATAATATATTTATATAATTATATACTCTCTATATTTTAAGACTAAAGAATACCTTATAAACTCTTTAATTAATACTTTTAAAATAATAATAATAAACTCCTAATAAAACTTAATTTCTTATACCTTTATATATATAACTATAAAGTATATATAATAATAAAAGAGACTTAACTCTATTAAAAGTATCTCTAAATACTTATACTAAAAGTATTTATTAATTTTCTTATAAAGTATATATTAAGTAATTTATTTTATACTTAAAACCTACTTAAAAATAAAGTTTTTACTATAAAGAATATAATATTTAATAAAAAGAAATTCTATAATAATAACTTATAATAAATAATAAAGGAGTTTTATTATATAAATCTTAATATAATTTAGGAATATATTACCTATTATAAGCTATACCTAGATAATATTAGCCCGGGCTTTACTTATACTTACTTACCTAGTCCCTACCTAATACTTCTCTAGTAAGCCCTAACTAAGCCCCTTATATATAAACTTTTTATATATTTTAGGAAACAATCCTAAATTATATAATAGTTTATAAGAAACTATAATATATATAGAGGAGTTTATATTTAGAAGTAGGCTAAAAGGGATTTCCTAAAGCCCCTCCTAGTACTTAATTAATTATACTTAGACTTCTCTATAAACTTTATTATTAATCTTCCTCTTATAAAGGGGAGAAAGAACTACTACTTATAAATTATTATAAATTACCTAGGTAAACTCCTAATTCTAGAGAAAATAAATACTATAAAGACTAAAACTTATACTTAATAGTTCCTTATTTATTATTACTATTTCTATAAAATATTATAATTTATTATTAATAATAGGGAGTTAAACTAGGTAAATTATTTTTAAAAGGAATTTTATAAGTTAATAAATATAACTTACTTATTATTATAATAGGTACCCTATAGAGGCTCTATACACTAGTGCCTATATGGGCCCGGCGCGGCCCTCTGCGGCTCCTTGCGGCTCTCCGCGGCCCTCCGCGGCTCTCTGGGGCCCTCTACCCGGGTATATATAGCCCATCTAGAGCAGCCACTCCCTTTTACCAATATACAAGCCTTTTCACTTCCTCACATCCCACGCGCACGTCTCGCATCGTCACGACAGTTATAAGCCCAGCTCTTTTCAGCCCTTCTTTTTCAGTACTCTCTGAACACCCCTATTCAGCCACCAACGACTGCGGCACCTCTGCGCTTTGTGAGTACGTCTAGAGGCGGCTGCGCTGCTCCATACGCCTATTGGCGCGGTACAGCCGCCTCCCACCTCCTCTCAACCGCTCGGCAGCCCAAAGCGGCTGCCGCTGCCCTCCACTGCTCCCACCGCAACCTGCGCGCGCGCACCACAACAACCACCTTCGCGCGCGCGCGCCTCCTCTATTGCCTTCGCGCGCACTCTGCGCGCGCCTGCCACTGCTTTTTTTTCGCTGCTGCTTCGCAAGGGCGAAGACCAGGCCCTTAGCAGTGGCTATTTTGGCTGTTTCAGGACGTACACCACGTGTGCGCTCTGGGGGGGTGGAGGAGGGCAGAGCCCTAGAAAGCAGTGCCCACTTAGCTTTAGCCCACTTAGCTCTAGCCCTTACAGGGCATTCAGCATCACAATAAGTCTTTACTCAGTATCTAGCCCTTATAGCTAAATACTACTCTTTATAGAGTTATTAGTAGACCTTAAGCTAGTTTACTAAGTTAGCTAGTAGCTAGCTACCTACTAGCCCACCCTTAGTAGGGGTTTTAAAGAGTGGGACTTGGGTCCTAGCTCTTTATAAATAGGGAGGCTACTTCCACGCGCACCCTTCGCCCCACTTTATATAAATAGGTTACCTTCCCCACTGGGGCACCACGCGGGCTAAGGTACACTGGAGCAACTACACAAAAGCTCCAGCCCACTATGAATAGTGCTGTGAGTAGCACTGGGCCCCTGGGAAGGCCACCACTGCCGGTAGGCTTTTTACGCGTGTTGGAGGTACTGTTCCACCTAATTAGGTAGCCTCCAAAGTAACTAGGAAGGGACTTTCAGGTACTTTATTTATACTATTTAGGGGCAGTATTATTATACTCTTTTTCCCTCTCTTTTATATATAGGGAGGACTTAGAATAGCTTTGTAGATGTGCTAGTGCGCGCATCTGGGGGGGTGTATTGTGATGGGTGCCCTGTAGAGCACTGGTGCCTATATGGGCCCAGCGCGGCCCTCTGCGGCTCCTTGCGGCTCTCCGCGGCCCTCCGCGGCCCTCTGGGGCCCTCTACCCAGGTATATATAGCCTATCTAGAGCAGCCACTCCCTTTTACTAATATACAAGCCTTTTTACTTCCTTATATCCCACACGCACGTCTTGTATTATTATAATACTTATTAAGTACTAAGTACTACTTATAAATAAATAGTAATATAAAATAGTATAATTAGGAAATTTAAGTTATATTAAGGGCCTTTATTTATTAATTCTAGAATAAGTAAGGTAATTTATTACTTATTATTTAATTAATACTTTATAATTAATAATATAACTCTATTAAAATAATATTCTTCTTTATAGAATATAAATATTATATTAATTTAATTCTAGTAATAAAGGAGATTATTAGAGTACTCTAATAGGGAGGTAGTAGCCTAGTAACTAATTAACTAAATTAAATTAATTATAGAGTTTATTTATATAGAGATAATATTTATATAATAGAGAATTAAGAATTAAATTAATAAGAAATAGTTATTAATAGAGAAGTACTAAATAAGTAATAAAGTATAATTAAATATAATTAATTATAAATTCTTATTATTAAATAAGAAGTTCTCCTAATTATATTCTAAGTATAAGGTAGTATAAGTAATATTTCCTTTTATAGTAGACTTTAATATACTAGGCTCTATATACTTAAAGTTCTATATAGACCTTCTTTAGAGGGCTATAAATAACCCCCTACTTAAGTAAGTAATAATAAATATATAATTACCTCTTAGTATAAATAATAATAATAAGGCTAAATAAGAGATTAAAAATATTCTAGTAATAAGGTCCTATTAAGTAAATAGAGAGTAATAAAGGGAGGCTCTTATAAAGTAAATTAAGTATATAGACCTAATATAGAAGTTAGTAGCTATAATAGTAGAGATAATAGCCCTAAAGTAATTTAAGGAGAGGTATAGGAATATTATATTAAATAATTATAACCTAGCTATTATTCCCCCTAGGATAGGAGAGGGGGGAGGGGGGTAATATTATAAATTATACTTGAATAATATTAACCTAGGCTTTACTTATACTTATTTACCTAGTCTCTACTTAGTATTTCTTTAGTAGGCTTCTACTAAGCCCCTTATATATAGACTTTTTATTTATTATAGGAAACTTCCCTTTTCCCTCCTTAGTTCTAAATAAATAGTATTTTATATACTCTTTAAACTAAATAAGCCTAGGCTTAGCTTTTTATATTACCTAATTAATTAAATATATAATACTCCTATATAATAAAATACTAATAAAGAGGTAAATAAAATTATAAAATATATTAATACTAAGTCTCTTAATAAGACTAAGTAAGTTAAAAACCTAGTTTATAGAATTAAGAAGTATATAGAGATATAATTTAAGTTACTCCTAACTTCTCTATACTCTCTAGAGTTTATAGTTTTTTTTTTAAAGTTAAGTAAAAACCTTAAAATAAGTATTAATATAAAGGGGTAAATCTAGGACTTATTTAAGAGGCTTATACCTAAGAGAATAATCCCTGGGATATCTTTTAAAATAGCCTTCCTAGTAGGAAGCTATTTATATAAAAACCTTTAAGTTCTTCCTTATAAACTAAATAACTTATTATATTTATATATAGTACTTAGTATATTTTATGTAATTAATAAGGATAAAATAGAATTTAATAAGAGCTTAGTATATAATAATAAGTCCTCTAGAAGCTCCTAATTATTAGAGACTCTAAAGAAGGGCTTTAAGTATTGTAATAAACTCTTTAAAGGTTCCCTCCCCTTAAGAGCTTATAATATTATAACCTCTTATTTTTTAAGTACTTATTAGAGAGATTTATTATCTCTACTAATATTATATTAATAATTACTAAGTTAAGAAAAGTATTTTAAACTTAAGAAAAAGGAATTAAATACCTTAAGTAAATTTTACTCTCTAATAGAGAGTTTTTAAGAAACTAAAAAAGAAATTACTTTAGAGAGTATAAATTATTCTAATTATAGGAGAAATTTAAAAAAAGTACTTTAAGAGAATACTAAGTACTTAGTTATTATTAAGTATATATTTCTAAATCAAATAAATATAAAAGATTAATAAACTTAACAGTATACTTAATTATATAAAGTAATTAATAGGTATAAAATACTTATAATATATAATAACTCTTATAAGAACTTCCTTTTATTCTCTTATAATTATTATAATTTAATTTAATTTTAAACTTCTCTAATATAATATAATAAATATATTTATATATATAGTAATTAATAAGGAGATTTATATATAAATACCTCTTAAGTATAAAAGGCCTAAGAGTATACTAAGACTTTAAAAGGTTTTTTATAGTCTCTAGAAATTATTATTACTTTAATAATATTACCTAGAGAAGGAATTTAAAAGATTAAACTTCTCTGAAATTCCTAGAGAAAATTATTATTAATAAAAGGAATAGGTAATATTCTTCTTCTATATTAATAATTATATTCTAGTATTTCTAAAATTATATAAGACTCTTATAAAGGAAGTAATTATTAGATTTTAATAGAAGTACTATTTTAAGAATAAAGGGCCTCTTTAGTAGTTTTTAGGGATTAAAATTCTATATAATAAAGTATTTTAATAACTCTAGTTATTATAACTATAGATTATAAAAAGGTTAAGAAACTTCTCCCTAAGAATGATAAACTTTATATAAGAAATATAACTCCCATGGAATAATTTAAGCTTCTCCTATATAAAAATAAAGTCTTAATAAGTAAAATAAATCTCTTTTAATATAAAGTAGGAATAATTCTATATATAATAATAATAATAAGGCTAAATATTACTTTTATAGTAAGTTAACATATTTATTTTAATTAAAACCTAGGCCTAAAATACTAAAGAGCTATTAATTAAATTCTCTAAGATTTATATAATACTTGTTACCTTTACTCTAAATATCAAGTAAATTTAGGGACCTTAAATAATATATTAGAAGTAGTTTTAAATATAAGTTTTAAAAATAATATAATTAATTATAAAAACTCTTAAAGCTTTATAATAAAACCCTTTAATAAAAGTATAACTAAAGTAAATAAATAATTAATAGTAATTACCTTAATAATTAAGACTAAACTCCTCACACTCTTATATACTATAAAGGAGATACTATTCATAAGTTAACTTATTATAATACTCTAAATTAGACTCTTATTAGTACTAGGAGCTTATATAAATTTCCTATTAACTTAGAGTAAGACTCTAATTATTTATATTTAATATAATAATCTTTAAATTATTTAATTAATAATAAAGGAACTTATATAACTCTAAATAAAGCTAAAGTATATAAATATATATAACTACTAACTTTATAAGGAGATTTATAAGACTTAAATAAGAGTCTCTTATACTCCCTTAATTAAATTAATAATTAATGGACTTACTAAAGTACTTCTAAAGTAATTATTTAAAGTTTGTTAAGTATAATTAGGACTTTAAAATAAAACCTAAAAACTTAAATATACTTAGAAGGCTAAACTTAAAAAGAATAAAGAAAAGTAGGTAAAACTAATATAATTAAATAATTCCTAAAAATATAAAGTTAGTAAATAATTTTATAGAATTCAAAGTTTTATAATAAAGGAATAATAATAAAAGAGTAAAATAAGAGGTCTATTATAAACTTAAAGCCTAACGAATTAAAAGTATTTATAAATATAAAGCCCCTAAAGAAACTATAAGAAATTCTACCTAGGCTATAATTTTTAATAAGAGAAATAGAAACTATTTATAAAGATTATAAATTTAGTAATTTAAAGGTTCTTTAGTATAAGTAATTTATTTGTATATATCAAGTATAATATATAAAACTTATAAGGCAAGGCTTTTAAGTACTATAATACTTAAAAGGAAATTAAGAGAGTAATAAGAGGTTATAATTAAACTACTAATTATAAGAGTAACTAAAATAGGAATAATAAATATAGGAAATAAGAAACTAAAATTACTAAGGCAGGTAAAGTTATTAAAAGAGTATAAAGGAATACTATTAAAAGGAGGGATTTCTAAGTAGGTTTTACTAAGAATAGTAATATTAAAAGTAGGAGGTACTTTAAAAATAGGAGTAAGTATAATAATAATAGGAGTAATTCTGGTAAAAACTAGAATAATAGGAGTAATTTAAATATAGGTAGGAAAAGAGTCAATAGACCCTTTTCTTATAATTATTTACTTAGAATTAATATTAGTCCTCTAAATTACTTAAATAGCTTTTATAATATAATAAAGTTTATTTTATTTTATTAAAATAATTTAAAATACAGAATTAATAAAATTTAAAAAAACGAAATAGAAATTTAAAATATATATAACTTTTGAAGTATATAAATTAATATAGAAAATATAAAACTCCTAATAAAGATAAATAATAATAGGGATATTATTTTAATAAGTATTACTATATGGATAATAATAATAATAATACTTATAAGGGCCCTTATAATAAATATTAAATTTACTAGGACTTTTAATAAAGAATAATAAGTAATTAAAATAGGGGTTATACTCTTTAGTATTATTATTAATACTATTTTAATTCTATAAAGTACCTAAGTTAGAATTACCTATAAATTTATTCTTCTTTTTAGGAGCTTTTAAGGTATTCTTCTTAATAATAGTCTTTTTCTTCTTCTTCTTAATAACCTTAGTATACTTTATTTTAGTCTCCTTAATTACTTAGTAAGTAAGATAATATTTTTTCCCTATAGAGACCTTATTAGAATAATTAGGAAAAAGAGTATAAGAATATTAAAACTTATTAATAGGAGTCTTATTATTATTTTCCTCCTTATTCTTAGGAACTATATACTTATTAATAACCTTAGGAGTATACTTACTAACTAGAGTAGGAGTAATTTTACTAATTAGAGCTAATTTAATAGGGGGAGTAAATTTAGTAATAGTATTTATTATAATAATACCCGTAAACCGGCTGCTGCGCGGAGCAAAGCCCTAAGCCCAACTATTTAGCGGGATTATATGACTACTTTCGGCTATATATTTAGCTTAATACCACAATCCCTATTACATTTAGATCTCTTATTATATATCCCACTTTTAAATAACTTTGTTTTAATGCGTATATATACACCAGGGCACCCATTCAATAATATAATTACTTTAGAATACTAACACTAATTAGTAGTAAAATACCCCAGGTTACACTACTCCGAATACTATAAATTAGTAAAGTTAAATAGGAAGAGACAATAGAATTTAGATCCCTTAATTCTATTAATTTTAGTTTATATACCTAGCTTATTATACTACCTAGAACTACTAGTATTAAGAAGCTACTATATTAACTTAATACTAAGTTCCCCTATATTTATTATATATTAAAATTACCTAATATTAACTTATTTATAACCCTTATTAATTATAGTAATACTTAAGAAGAAGAGAAAAAGAATAATAGTAAAAATATAATAAGAAAACCTCTCTAATTCCTTATTATAAACCTAATCTTTATTAATTATTATATTTACTTATAAATCTCTAGAAAACTTAAGAGCAATACTAAACACAACTAGGGAATTATAACTTAATAAGAGAAACTAAATAAATTATAGAGAGAGATATTTATCCTCATAAAACTATATAGAATTATAAATCTAATAATCTCTAGTACCTATAAAAAAAGTATTATAAGCCTTAGAGAGAGAAATTCCTTATAATTAATCTAACTACTAATAATATAATATAAGTAATCTCCTAATTCTCTATTTCTATAAGATATAAGTTAGGAGTATTATAACTACGAAAACCTACTAAAACCTTATATTAATCCAAGATATTTACTTTTATTCTCTATTAAATTCTCCTTATTTATAATAAATAAGCTAGGAATAATAAAGCTAAATAGAACTAAAATAATTATTTAAAACCTAAATAAATCTTATAATTACTCTATATATTATAAATTAATAAATTAACTATTAGCTTATTACTAAGAAACCTAAAACTTCTATAATTAACTCTTATTACCTTTAAAATTATTTATTTAATTAAGAGAGAGAGTTATTATATAATTATTTATTTATATTTTATAAATTAGTAATAATAACTAGAGAGGAAACTTTATAATTAAGATTACTTTACCCTAATTCTCTGAATTCTCTATAGTCCTAGTAAATCTAGTAAGGAGTTATCCTTAATTTACTAGTCCCTTATAAATAGGCTATACTTAATTCCTTTATATAGGGGTATATATTTTAATACTCTGGGGAGGCCACTATATAATAAATTAATACCTAGATTACTTTTTAAATAGAGATTTATAAGAAGAAGTAGTTCATGGGATTATAATTATAATTATAATACTAGGAAGACTTTAAGAATTATCCTAGTAAGTTCTTTAAAAGAGTATTTCTAAATATTATAAAATATCTCTATAACTACCTTTAATAATATAAAGTATTTACCTAAATAACCCAAAAGATTACCTAGTAATTTAAAAATATAGCTATTTAAGAGAAATATTACTTTTAGACTTAAAATAAAGTTAATTAGTAATATAAGAGGGGAGATAAGTTTATTATACTCCTTAATAATTAAAACTTTATTAATAATATTATAGGAAATAATTATTAAAGAGTATAGTTTAAGATTAATTTAAATTCTTAATAAAAACCCTTAAGAGATTATAATAAGGAAAAGTCGCATTAAGAGTAATTAGGAAATTAAAAATATAATTACTAAATACCTCTAGTATTTCTATTAGTACTATTACTATAAGTACTACTATTCTAGTAAAGTACTCCTCTAGAGTCTTAAAATTAATAAAATTCTCTTATAACTTAATACCTTATAAACCTTATTAAATTATATACTAATAAAATAAAGTATAGTAATAAGGGTATTAATATTCTTAATATAAAACTTTATATTTCTTAGAATACTTATTTAAGAGTTGGAATTATAAAAGCCTAAATAAAACTTAGAATCCTAATAATACTAAAAAGTAGAATTTTAAAGTATTATTATAATATAATTTACCTAATTAATATTAAGAGAGGCCTTATAAATAATAAGAGTATTTAGAAACTAAGAGCTAAATTCAAAACTAATAAATTTTAGTAAGTAAGCTTAATTAAGTAGAATATAATATTAATAATTCACATTATAAATAATAATTCTACTAAAATAAAACTTAAAGTACTTAATATACTTATTAATAGTCTTATAGAACTCTAACTAGCCCTTAGAGAGGCCTATTAGAATAATAAAATTATTTAAAACTAACTTCTCTAAAGCTATTATAGTATTAAAGAGTATAAGCTTATAGTACATAACCTAATAAATACCTTTAATAGTTTATACTACTAACCTTAATTAACTATTAATAATACTATTATCTTTAATAATATAAAACCTACTAATTAATATATAATAAATTAATATTAAATAAATTATAAATATAATAATAAAAACTAATATTAATAATTTAATTAATTATATTACCTACCTTTAAAATAACCTCTATATTAGTAGAATAATAAGAGGTATTAT